>BEXV01002756.1:41630-54105 GCA_003118195.1 Hemicentrotus pulcherrimus | reverse complement strand
CCAAAGAAGAAAAAAGCCAGTCAGTCACTCAATAGTGTCTGACAGTGAAGTCTAGCAAGTAAACAGGTTTCCTTGCATAATTTGAATATGAGGACACTGCTAATCTTCAAATTTCACATCATTTGAGGTTGGCTGCAAAAGGGACATAGTACCTTTAAAACAAATAATAACAAAAAAAAAAAAAGTTACATGTTTTAAGCATAATCAATGTGAATTAAATTAACATAATGTAACAGGGCTACATCATAAGCATAACGTTTAATGTGCTTGCAGCCCTCAGATGAACTAAAATAGAAATAGAATAGGAATGAATAATTTGCTATTGAGAAAAACTTATGAAAATAGTAACAGCTATCGATATAATCATTTAATTAATGACGTCACAGCATAAAACCCCTTTAATTCCATTCTCATTGCAACCCATTTTGATAATTTAAATGTCATAGATACTAAGATATAGAAGGACTTATCACAATGAATTCATATTTTCAAAGATAAGGTGTTGAGTTACGAATCAGTATATCATGGTTTTGCTCAGCATTTATCAAAGGCAAAACCCCGGAATTCAAAATGATCCGTACAGTGGTAATGTTTGAAGGACCATAACACTTGACATCAATAACAAACGACTGCCTCAGATCTATGACGGATGTTTTTGTAGTCGAAATATGCAACGAGTTCATCAGTTCTTTAAATAATTCCATATGTTTTTTGTCCTTGTGTTTTTGTTCTTCCAGAGTGCACTTGCATGTTACAAGAAGGCCTACGACTGGGCGTCTAGGGACGATGATTTGGTATCAGCGGCAAAAAACGCGGCAACAACGTCTTGGAGACTAGCAACGCTTAAGATGTCAACTGGATGTGCTTCTGACCAAAAGGTATTTAGATTTGACTTTGTTACATAATCTTTAATAATGTACTCCTTGATTTTGGATTTTCCATTTTCCATACAACGTATCCATGCGTGGCCTCGTGTTCTGCTATTCAATTAAGCATCAGAAATTCAAAAATGAGTAATTCATTCCATCATAGGGGGTCGTAAACCGACACGTCAGGGGAAATATGCGGTTAAGGACATTGCGAACTGCATTTTTTCTTTATCAACAAACAATGAAAACAAAAAACAGTCCTTTATTCCGTGGTCTGCCAATGTACTCCAAACCGAATGAAAACTTGGCCATTTCAGATAAGGTATTTCTTTTTGTTGTTGATGTTGTTGTCTAGGAGTTAGTCTCGTAAGTGAGACTAGGGTATGTATATATATATATATATATATATATATATATATATTATGTTTCTTACATATGAGTCACATGTATTGTTTCTAAATTCTACATATCCATCTCGCATTAATGTAACATTGTCTGTTTGAAGCCACAATGGCATTGGTCCATATTACTTTGACTTGTGACACTAAACAGACCACATGTGTCTGTTAATATCGATCTACATTGTGTAACCCGTATTCTTTTACAAATAATGGGGCGTATTAGCCCTGTATTGTTGATAAAAAATATGACTTTGATATACTTTCTTTTGAAGTATCTATACAACTTTATGCTAGTATACATGTACTATTACTTCATTTGTTAATAATCATGATTGTTAATAAATTGAAATGAGACAATATACATACATATGTAATTTCCACTTTGAAACTCACAAAGACCCTACTGCTGTATAATACATGCACACGTGGGTCAAGATATTGAATTGTCAATGGCATCTTTTCAAGTTATATCTCTCCCATCTTCTTCCCATTTCTTTCCCTCTCGCGTTTTCTTTTGTTCGCCATTCGACAGAGGAAGGTGGGTTCCCATGCTCCATGTTGCTACATCACGGACTAACACCAAAGCGTTCTCTTACCCTCTTTCAATGTTTGAAACAGGTGATTCACGAATACTTCAAAGATGCTCTGCAGTACTTCGGCAAAGCTTACCCCAAAAGAAACTGCAAAGGAGAAAAATGGGTCAAACATCTGGAGAAGTCAATTCAGGATTGCCTGAATGATATCAGAACTTGGATCAGACCTAAGGATGAGGATGGTATTATTATACATTGTTGCTCATATAGTTGGAATATTTTTGTTTTACCCCAATTTATGGAATTATTTTAAAAATAATTTAAAAATAATAGATCTAGATAATAGTATACATTATCAGATTTTATTTAATAATAATTTGACAATGTGTGTTTTGCGTGACTGCTAAAGCATGTGTATGCTACTATGCTTATCAAGTAGGGGACCTACGCCCTTAAGTCATAAAAGACAGTAATGAGGATTAATGCCCCACAAAAGGGCACTAATATCGCACATCGACACGGTTTTGATCCTGGGGCCTCAAATTTACGAGGACATTGCTTTGTCACTGAACTATGACTCTACGCAGCGAGGGTTAGGGTAGGGGGCAGTTTCCATAAATAAATAAAAAAACAGAAAATGCAACAAATTTCCAATAATTTATTGCATTTTACCCCGGTTCCCAACATAAACAAATCCTCTGAGCCATAATGCATGGCCGTCTAGAGGATTTTTTTTATGTTGGGGCCCGGGATAAAATGTAATAAATTATTGAAAATTTATTGGATTTTCTGTTTTTTTTAAAAATATTTATGTAAACTGCCCCTACCCTAGCCCCCGCTGCGTACAGTCATGGTTCAGTGGCAAAGCAATGGCCTCGTAACTGTGAGTATTGTCACAGTGTATTAGACTATGTGGTATTTATGTGTTTGGTCCCAGAGCAAGCTACCACATGTGGGCCACATGCGATTTTGGGACGTGTGGTAACGTTGTGGTGTACTATGTGGTGCGTACCACAGTGTGACTATGTGGTTGATACCACAGTGTAGGCCACCTGTGATTTTGTGACACGTGGTAACGCTGTGGTGTACTATGTGGTGGGTACCATAGTGTCGTAACGCTGTGGTATACCACACTGTGTTACGCACCACATAGTATACCACAGCGTTACCACATGTCCCAAAATCACATTTGGCCCACATGTGATAGCACGCTGTGTACCACACTGTGTTTGACTATGTGGTACACAGTGTGGTTCACTATAGGGTAACATAATTGTTCCATAAGGGACATGCTCTCCCAGATGATCATCTAGCATTATTTTCCTTTTTCAGTACGAGGTATGATTTGTGATGAAGTCTCTCTGGAACTGCCCTATAGGTTATCTATTCATCTCTTTTTTTTAACTGCCATGGTTTTTGTTCATTATATTCATTCATACTTCGTGTTACCTCGCTTCCCCTTCTTTGTTGTCATAATGTACTTCATGCAATGAATGTATGTACATATATTATTAACACTTATGATATACTCATGTCTTTAGTCTACCTTAGACACCAGAACCAAGATGTAAAACAGTATTACAGCTGACCTTGATCATGACGTACACAATGAAATGACTTGATAAGAATTATTTCTTTACCGTTCTCTTCTCCATGTTCTCAGATCGGATAGTTGCTCTGACTGAATACTTGGAATACCTACCTTCATGTGTCGCCAAAGTTGAAGGATATCTTTATATTGCAACCATCTATTTCATGAAAGGCAAAGAAGCATTGAAGTTCGACGAATATGAAAACTGCCAAGGGTAATTAGAAACATATGTCTTTTGTTTCCAATAAACCGCAATATTTTCTTTCTCTTAAAGGTACTATGTCCCATCTGCAGGCCCCAAAAAATGAAAAGCTTAAATTCCAACGGCATTTGAAAGATAAAACTAATTAAGAACTCCCTTTAAAAAAATAGGGGGGGGGCTTGAAAATGTCTTTAGGTGGGAAAATAACGACTGTTAGTTGTCGAATCGACTTAGGAGCTATGGAGCCATGATGTTCAGACCATTGTACCACGTGGTCGTAAGTTTTATGCTGCACAAAGATTCAATCAGTTTAATTTTGGCCATTACAAAAAGTGGGTTATTGATGTAGACAAATGCTCATGTACCCTTTACAGCTCATTTTATGTATGTTATTACCAAAGAAGGAAAAAAAAAGCCAGTCAGTCACTCAATAGTGTCTGAAAGTGAAGTCTAAGCAACTAAACGGGTTCCCTTGCATAATTTGAATATTAGGACACTGCTAACATTTAAATTTTACAGATAGGACATACATGACATATTCATAATTCCTGCAAAGTTCTACGGAATTTGAGGTTGCCTGCAAAAGGGACATAGTATCTTTAAGGGAAATGTAAGGTTACTGGTGATTTCACTTTTAAGCGAAATGGTTGTTTTCAATTTAATTAAATGTAATCATTAGAAACCTTGACTAATTGCCATAAGTTTATGTGATTTTCTGATGAATGAAGTAGTTTTGAATGTAATATTATTTTTGATTCATCAGGAAAACGAAGAAGAATAAAATAAATTATTGCTTCAAAAACCTTTCTTTGAAACTGTCATCATGACCATTCAGGTACTTGAAGGACTGTCGTGTTCCTTTGGGGGAAGCAGAGAAGATGTGTGATAATGTAGACCCGATCATTCGTTTGGATGTCACTGCGTTGAAGAAGAATGTTGAGTACCATGAAGGCCTTGCCAGGAGGTCTATAGCCAGAGCAAAAGGTGATTTTGACGGCGACGATGATGATGATGATAATAATGATAATTATAACAATCACAACAATGTCATATAGCGCATTTTCCTTGTATTGCTGCTCATGTTATTACTACTATTTCTAGATAGTAGGCCGCATTTTAATTCGTGAAGTATTAGGTCCATACTAAATGAAACAAAGCATGTATAATTACAACACATTCAGAGCAACTGGAAACAGTTACGAAAGATAATAAAGCAAATGAATAATTAAAAAACCTGAAACTGAAACATTAAAAACGGTGATAAAATAGTTTACATCAATGAATGTGTGGATTAAAATCCTATGATGTCTCTCTCTTTCTCTCTCTTTCTCTCTCTCTCTCTTGCATGTTTATGTTTGAAGATGCACAAGCGCGTCAACAACGGGAACTAGCGGAGGCTAAGGAGAAGAAGATTGCGATGGACCAACTGAAGACTGATATGAAAGCACTGGATGTTCTCGCGAAGTTATCCATCGAACTCTTCGTCAAGGAAGTCTATCAATCGTGGCCTCCTAAGGCTACTAAGGAAACACAGCCTTCCTTGACCTCATCAACATCGTCGTCATCGTCATCGTCGTCGAAGAAGAAACTACTGATCCGAGCCATCAGCCACTATCACCCGGACAAGGTTGATAAGAACGTCCATGGTATCAAGTGGCAGTTACTCTCATGTGAAATTACCAAATGCCTGAGCATGCGACTAGCCAAAATTAAGTAACAGAGCAACGGCGGCATGACTTTCGAAAAATCAACTATACCGTGTGAGTCAAAAAAAGTTTACACCTAGAAAATTGTTAATTATTTTAAAAATCATCCATGAACAGTAAATTATTATATATCTTATGAAACTGTGTTTTATCCCATTGATGCACTCAAAGGACCTCCAGGAAGATTGTGGATTTATAATTGACACTCATGAATGTTTGTTTACTTATATTTATATATTTATATTTTTTTTTAATTTTCGAATAAACAATAAATAAATTAATTAATAAATAAATAGATAAATAAATATAATTTTAATGTGGCATTCGTTCACGCTTGGATGAACAAGAGGTTTTGTTTGCGAGAGTGCAAAAATGGATTTGCGCCAAAGTTTGGTGTTTCGTATGTGATGTTTGATCAGTTCCAATTTCAATAAACACGCTGTGTTGTTGATCAGGTTGATATTATGTATTTCCATGACCTTGTTAAAGGAGGGGGGTTGAACGGAGGAGGGGGCGGGCGATGTACCATTTAACGACCCCAAAAAGCACAGAAAAGAAAATTGCGCCTTGTTGTGAGTGACAAACTGAAACTAAGCCACTCTGTGAAGAGATGGCTCCGAGTACCCCATTTTAAAGGCTCTATGTTATTGCCATTGTGTTTTTTTGGTATTATTCTTTAGCTTGTTAAATCTTCTATATGAAACAACCTTGTTATGTAGAATATGAAATAAAACAAAACAAGTTCGGTGCCCATTTGTTTGTGCCCAGATTATGTAATACGTTATTGTCATGTTCCTATATGTTAATAGGTGATATGAACAAGGCAGGTTGATATTTTGAAATTGAAATTCTTTGTATTTATCGTGTTTTTCCCATTATCTTCCTTGACAGGGCAGAATATCAAATTCGAATCCATCTTCAGATATATTCGATTTACGCGAAAGGTTTTCTTCTATCATTTACTCTTCGTCTCGTGTTTCTTTCAACATATTTATAATTTTATGTTTTGTTCGAATAGACTAAATGAATTATTAGATGTGAGATTTTATCGTTCCTTTTACGCAAAGTCTTAAATATATATATTAAACACCAAATTTTGAGGAATAGAGAAATTCGATTTCCATGATTTATCGGGACTTACCTTCAACGAACCAAAAGTGAAACTATCTTAAACTGAATTCTGTATTATTGTACTGGTTTGCCAAAAGTATGTAGAGGATGATGATCTAGTAGAGGCCATTGGCATTTAGGTTAAAGATTATCTTTTTGTCATGAGCTGGGTAAAATAATGATCATATTTCTATTATTTTGCTTTTGTTTTGGTGGCACATGCAGGTCCAGGGGCTGTCCCTGAAGATTGTATACACCTAAAAACTGAATTATTCCTACTTGTGAAATGTGTTCGTGTTTTTGTTTTTGTTTTGTATGACACAAGAATGAGTCACTTTCTAGTGACTACATTTGTTTTGAAATTGGCCCTATTTTTTTTCTAGTATCCTCTTTTAAGGGACTTTATTTGTTTATATAATAAAATAAGAGGTATTTACATCAGTATTTATGTACAGAATTCATGCAGTTGTAACATATCATAATATAGTACAAAACATTAAACTGCTGTAAAATAATCCTTAAATAAAATAATGTCAAAATATTTGTGTTACTTCATTTTTATCGAATTTGTTTTTGTTATATTTGATATGGAGAGCGATTTTCTGCCTTTAATTCTTGTATCAAATATACAGCATGTATCCTGTGCTTTTCACTTCCAAAACATTCTCTAATATAGTTTCTATAGATAATAAACTGAGCAAGGTTTAAAATTAGCCTCAAAGGCATCGTTTAACAATGTTGAATTTGATCAGCATTTAGTTTACCCTTTGTGGTAATGTCGATATATATCTGATAACTATTTGTTTTAGGTGCCCAAAACAAGGCATGCAAGATGATTAAAAAAATAAAATAAAATTGTAGTATCCTCTGCCTAAATAATCATATACATATTGTGTTTATGTAGTGCAAAGGCTGACTTTATCATTATTTTGAGATAGTTTGTTCCTATCAATTTTATGCCGGAGTATATGCTTTTGATATTTATCATTTGTACTAGTGTTGTAGGCCTATTTAGGCTTAAGATGGCAGTCTCCTGCATTTTAATTTAAAAATAATTTTAAATGATGTATCTACTATGTGGCTTATCAGCAGACCTCGAGCCCTGGATTCTCTTCCAGAAGAAGCTAGAGCTAATAATACAAAGGGGTTAGATCTCAATCATGATGCTCTTCCTTTTGAAAGAGTGTTAGGCATAACTTGGAATGTGGAGCTGGATAGCTTCATGTACAAGTTCACCCCAAGAAACAAACCTAAAACGCGTCGTGGCCTGCCGAGTGAAATGTATTCAGTGTATGGATATGCCAGCCCATTTGTTTTGAGGGCAGAAGAGACGTGGCAGGATCTGAAAAGTATGAATATTGGCCGCGATTACCAGATTACAGACGCAGAAAGACGTCAGTAGGAGGAGTGACTCCGTGAATTACCCTAAATGGAAGAACTCAGGAGAATTTTCAGAGTTTGCATTGAAACTTTTTTTCGGACGCGACAGAGAAGGCGTATGGGGCAGCTTTATATAAAGTCATGAAGGACGACGATGGTCTGGTGCATATAGCAGCCTCCTACTTTACTAGTGACAAAGTTACACCTATATAACGTCATTAAAGAGAGTAACAATATTGTTTGAGTGTCTATTCAGTACCTTAATAAAATAACGAAAAGGGAATACAGTTTATCATGTATTTTGTTTGCAGTGCAACCTTGCTTCCTCGTAGCTGAAATAAAAAGAGAGTAATGTTGTGTGATCAGTGAACAGGCTTTACACTTTCATTCAGAATACCTCACATACTCATAATTCTACAAGTACATCCCACAGACAAGAGATTCCAAATGTAGGCAGGAAACAGGTCTCGTCCAGATGTATGCACCAGTAGTTCAACACGGACGCTAATCCTGCCGACGATGTTTCGAGGGGATTAGGAGCTGAAGAACTGAAGAAAAGCACAACATGGTTAAAAGGACCAGAGTTCCTTCATCGGGCGAGGAGCAGTTGGCCTAAGGACCCGACTCTCCCGACAATGTTAGATGAAGTAGATGTTGAGCTTAAGGGCGCGACGGACAATGCTCAGACACTGACATTTATTCTTATTTATTTATTTATTCGTACGGGGTAGCCCATTCAACATCAGTTGGTCTCCCACGGGGCCCCTAAAACAACATACATACAGGAATGCAACACACTATGTTAAAATAAAATCATTCAAAATACATACACAATAATGCCAAGTAAATAGTTTAAAAAGAGAATGTAAAAAACATTGAAATATTTCAAGATAAATGTTTGCAATATAGAATAAACGAGTATTTAAAGTACATTACCGAGCAACAGAAAATAATGATATTTGATAGAATATGAAACAGACTATTGGTGAGTAACTCGGTACCAGTTATCCAGAAGGTCTGAGTAAAGTAGACAAACTGATCTATTCCTCTTGGAATTAAGATTGCTGAAAGCGATTGCCTGGGTCTTGCGAAAGAGACAGCTGTTGCGGAGCAAGATTCATTGTAATTTCTGTGAGAGCAGAGGGCAGATTTCCATGGAAGAGATATCCACAGCTGAAGAGGCACTAGTTCAAAGAACTCATATGTTGAGGAGTACAACACTCTTTTGCAGAGCACGAAGAAAGGATCAGGCGAAGTTGTGAAGCAGACTCGGCGATCCAGCCCTCTCTACAAGCTAGATGATAGACTGACGGACGAAGGACTGATATAATAATGATAATAATAATAATAAAGGTGTAAACTTATAGAGTCACACACCATCCAGGGATGCTCATGGCGCTAGCTCAGCAACAGTTCTCTTTATTACAAGTAGAGTTAATGTTTATTTGATAATAGATTTATTCTATCAGAAACTCAACAACAATTGTTCAACATTTGTATCACCCGTTTCAATGCTGAGCTCTGCCCGGTGAGGCCCGATGCTATCCAACTGCTCCGTTTAATGACAACTCTTGGGACTAGCCCAGTCAGCACATGATTCACAGGAGCTCTAGCATCCGAGGCCACCAGGCCCCACACGGACAACCAATGAGACTAAAGGGTGGTGATGACTAATTAAGTTCAGATGTATATACAAATAAAGCATTAATTAAGGAAATACTGGGTTACAGATGGCATAGATAAGTCTTAAGAGGATCTTTAAAGGTGGAGTATGTAGCAATACAGCGAAGTGATGGGGGAAGCTTATTCCATGATTTGGCTGCTGCATGCGAAAAAGCATTGTCTGCCCATGATTGATGGGTACGGAAAGTTTGCTGCAAATTATCACTTCCACATCTTAAGGTACGAGTTGGAGTGTGGGGGTGTAGTGAGTCTTTAATATATTGTGGCGAAATTCCGTGGAGGCCCGATAAACAAGTAACATACCTTTGAAGTGGACCCTTTTCTGGACAGATACCCCGTGAAGAGAGCGTAATTATGGGCGTAATAGAAGACATTCATGGTGTGAAAGTAAGGAGTCTTGCACTGGAATTTTGGAGGGATTGTAGTCTTGCTGCTATTGTATGAGTCCAAATAAAATAGAATTACAACAATCTATGCGAGATCGGATTATAGCATCGATTATTTGTTCACATGCTTGTTGAGTCAAAGGTGTTCGTAAGAACCCAATGTTCCGCAGTTGATATGTCGCAGACTTTTATGTCTGTATGTGTTGGTGGACGCTTTTTGAATGCACCAGTAGATGAGAGATGAAGGCATCTTTTGGTTCTCCTGCCGAAGCTTCAGCTTCAGATAATGAATCTAATCGTCAGATATTTCATGATATTTTGGTACATTCGGGTATACTCAGACAACAGTACTGGGTGATTAGACGGGGACGAGCTGGAAGGCAGAAATTCAGAATTTGCTTTAGAATAGTGTAAATGTCAAACAGCAGCCCCAGTGGGTCAGAAGATTGGTGATTTACCGGCATACAGTGTGACTCAAGAGAAACTATCCTTTTGCCATTTTGGAATGGATTGCTTTGGACAATTCTTCGTGAGACAAGGAAAAAGTCAATTGAAGAAGTATGACTGTTTTTTAAATGCCTGGTCATTCGAGCGGTCCACATCGAGATTCGTCACTCCATGAACACAATACTCGTTCAAAAACGCATTGCAGAGATTCATCTCCCGTAGAAAAAGGACAAAACTTATTAGATGTGATAATGACACCAACTTTGAAGATGCCGAGGGTGAGCTGAGAGAAAAGAAAAAATTAGAACCTGTAGAAAATCAACGAGCATCTACTGCAGAAGGGATTTGAATTGCGATTCAATTAAGGCCCCGTCAGGAGCCCATGCAGAAGGAGCATAGGAGAGAAAGATCATACGAACAATAAGGAAGGTGATGAGTGATGTAATGAGGTAGTAAGTACATGATGGCGATGTTCTATCTTCCATAATGTATGTGTATCGTCGAATCCATCATCTATGGTCGTCCTCTCTTCTGATGATATCCAGAGCCACCGACCCCGAACTATCTGCTTCTATTCCGACAGAGCAGCATTCTACCTCCTAAAGGTGGAGACAGGTCCAGTGTTTAGCGGACCTGTTAGGGTGCCGGATGTGGGAGTATTTACCTACGCTGCAAGGACGCCTAGTACGTGTGGCAGAACGAGATGAGGAACCTCAAGATAGGAGACATATAGCCTTGATTGTTGGCGAGCTACGAAGAAATAAGTTGATGATGGGTGGAGCAAGCGAATCCTTTGCTAAAAGAACGGCCTCGTAAGATCAGTGAGGGTGTAGCACAGCGTAGTGTGTGAGCGTTCAAGTATATTATGTTGAATGCTCACTATTATTATTTAATTATTTGAAGAGGTGAGAGCCAAGCGCCCCCTCTATCACTTTATGTGAGCCATATGTTGATCACTTTTGATCACTCGAGTATTCGACGACCTTTTGACCCTGGTGCATGGATTTTTCAACTGTGTTTCATGGTGTAATATGTGTGAATTAAAACACCTCGAGGTGTGAGCCCAGTACCGCCTCCTCTTTTTGGGTGAAGCTGTTGTTCACACACCCATTGGGAGATGAAGGTATAGCCCATTCGAAGTTTATGTGTGGAATTGCCTATTTGATTAGTGTAAAGATCGTATTGTACACACGCAACAGCTATACTATTTACATACAATAAATGCTTTTAATATGTTTTATGTATCCGTCTGGCATCATCGCATGATCGACACAAATTTCAAAAATTGAAATTCAAATTTTATTGATTTCAATCCAAACAAATAGGATCATTCTCATTTTTTTCGACATCGGATAACAAATGTCAAAATGATAGTGTAACATAGATAATAGAGTATAAGAGTAAAGATAACAAGGAATGACACAAATACATGATTGGCATGATGCATAAAAGAGCGGGGGAGGGGAGGGGGAGGGGGTAAACACAGAAATACGGGGGTATAAAGAAATGTATAATTATTCTATGACCTATGTCATGAATATAAAAATAATGAAGCAATAATATTCTTTTGAATTGCATTCCCTTCACAATAACCAAGACATATACATTTCATATGGGAAAAGTGGCATATAATATTGACTCTTCACCAAATCACAGAAACTATTCACCAAGTCATGTGTATATCTTCTACACATATATAATTTTTCACTATATACCCCACGCTAACTTTTCACCACCTCAACGCAATGTACATTTTCTAAGGATAAACTTGAATATCAAATTTTAACCACCCTACGCTAACTTTTCACCATCCAAACATCATGTATACTTCTAAAGGTACTATGTCCCATTTGCAGGCCAAAAAAATGAAAAAGTTAAATTCCAACTGCATTTGAATGATAATACTAATTTAGAACTAACCTAAAAAAAGTTGGACCCTGAAAATGTCTTTAAGTGGGAAAATAACGTCTACTAGTTGTCGAATCGACTTTAGGGCTATGGAGCCCAAAAGTAGTAGTCTTGATTTTCAGGCCATTGTACCGAATGGTCATACGTTTTATGCTGCGCAAAGATTCAATTAGTTTAATCTTGGCCATCACAAGAAGTGGGTTATTGATGTAGACAAATGCTCATGTACCCTTTACAACTCTTTTCATGTATGTTATTA
>BEXV01002756.1:29150-40687 GCA_003118195.1 Hemicentrotus pulcherrimus | reverse complement strand
TCTCTCTCTCTCTTTCTAAATGGTATCTCCCACTGTACCTTTATCTCTCCTTACCTCTTGTATATCAGGTGTGTAGGTTTACTGATGCAATCATTGCAATGTGTATTTTGAAAATGAATTTGTACTATAATTCTTTTGTTGATATTATTATCCCTTGGTATATATATTGTGTTATTCTAGTTGTAAGCTGACCCATTCAGCCTGCCATGTGTTGCTAGTCACTTTTTGTATACACCAATAAATGAATAAACCGTATAGCAGAAGCAGTTGTAGTAGAAGTCGTCGCAGTAGTATTTTTATTATTACTAGTAGTAGTAGTAGTAGTAGTAGTTGGAGTAGTAGTAGTGGTAGTAGTAGTAGTAGTAGAAGTAGGAGAAGTAGTAGTAGTATTATGATGTTAATGCGATGATGATGATGATGTTTGAAGATGAGGCCTATTTATACGTACATTGTATAATTGTGTAATGCATGTGTTACTTGTCACGTTGTGGCGACCCCTTCAAAGTGCTTTCCTTCATAGTCAAGGAATCTCGCCTACTCCCTCTATTAATGTAAACATTAATTAAATGTTCATGTGATGCAAGAATGAAATGAATATATATGTCTTAAACCTGAATTTGGAAAAGAGTACTTGCAATACAAATAATCTCAATAACTCCAAGGGGGTGTTTCATAAAGTTGCTCGTAAAGTTACGCATGACTTTACGAACGACTTGTATAGCTATGAAAAGCCAAATGGGATGCTCATTCATTATTGATTATTATTTATTAAGTTGAACTGTGCAGATGTAGATTAACATTCTTATTATAACAAACATTTTTAATGCAAAGTATAGTTTTTGCCATAATTGAATTGAGGTTATCTGAAATCAGAAAAAATTACTTTGGCATCCTATCTGGCACTTCATATACAAGTCGTTCGTAAATTCATGCGTAACTTTACGAACTCTCTATGAAACACCCCCAGATTTCATTTGAATTTGCATGAGTCTGTTTGTCTGTTTTGAGCTGCCACTTGTCATTCTTAACACGCATGCACCCATTTTAATTCCCCATATAATCTTCACCCTATCTCTCTTCCTCGACACATTCCGCTGTCGGACAGACATTTATCCCATCCTTTCTTCCTACCTTCCTTCCATAACATATCCTTGTGATAT
This sequence comes from Hemicentrotus pulcherrimus, assembly GCA_003118195.1. NCBI lineage: Eukaryota > Metazoa > Echinodermata > Echinoidea > Camarodonta > Strongylocentrotidae > Hemicentrotus > Hemicentrotus pulcherrimus. The sequence goes on along the minus strand of BEXV01002756.1, from coordinate 39,527 downwards.
ATTCCTTGAAGCTTGTTTTTATACAATATATTTGGTTTAATCATTAATTTAATTTTTGAAGCTCTTATGATTTGCTTATACAATTCAGGAGACCCAATGTCTATATCAGGGGAGATGGAAGGGTAGAAAAGTACAAAGGCACCGACTTCCATCAACAGGGACACATTTTGTGGGTGGAGGGGGCACTAGGGCCCTTATTGCCATATAATTTTTTGACTTGTGCCCCTGTGAGATCATGAGATATCTTGGAATGTATATGTCTCTCTATATTGTTAAAATTTTGGTCCATAGATACCATCAATTCTCGGTCCGCTATAATGTCGGCTACTCGAGCAACCAGCGCAACATCTCTGTCGCAACAGCAGAGGCAATATGGCAATAGTTTCTTCAAATCCTCTCAGGAGGGTGGTTTCGGGTTCGTTGTCCAGTGTGGACGATTGGAGTCTGCTCTTCAGTGGTACCAGTGTGCTTCCAGCTGCAGCTGCAACGAAGATGATGCGGTCTCGGCTATCAAGAATATCGCCATGACAACCTGGAAGTTGGCTTCTCTGCACGGGTCAGCGACAGACAGGAATAAGAAGTTACAGAAGGTGAGATCATGGACCTAATCACGAAGGTCCAAGGTAGGATAAGCTTAAAGGAGGTGTAGCATGACGAGACTACGTATCTTTCCAGTGACCTGATTCAGGGCAATCGGGTATAATACGACTACTGATGACACGACCACAATATTCACATGCGTTTTCTTGGAAAAATAGCGTTTTTATCTTCTCGCTCGCTCACTTTGCCTTCTTGAAAAATTAGGAACTAGAATGTTGAAGTTCAGGCGATACGCGTCGCCCCCCTCCCCCTTCTTAAATTTATTTGTACGCTTATGCTGATATACGATGTCCTTGTCATTTATATAAGTTTAATTAAGCTGCATACATTTTGTGTGTTGTAGATGGTCGGGCATAATGCACCGGAGCAACCGTTTTGCTTTGACAAGATCTGTCCACTTTGGCATTAGTAAGGATATATTACTGCTTTGAGAGGCATAGTGGTTTCTATAGGGTCAAGGGAAACTCACAACCTGCTATGACCCCAACCGCGGGGTCATAGCAGGTTGTGAGTTTCCCAAGACCCTATAGAAACAACTATGCCTTGAATATTAAAAGCAGTCAATATATATTTTATATACCGAAAAAAAGGAGAATGTTGACTTACCCATTTAGGTTTCCATCTCTTTGAAGTCATGAATATTAACACCAACAATAACTTGTGTACAATATGAAATCCAACAAGCTGTGCTCAAGTAGAACAGGGAATACCAAACACGTTTACACGAACAGTAACTTTTGTACAGGATGATATCACCAACAAGCTGTGCTCCAGTAGAACAGTAGAACATGAACAGTAACTTTATAAATTCACAAATTCGCAACATATTTACACAGACTGTGCGTCTAGTCTACTTGTTGTAGATCTAGATGTTTACAACACAGTGGATTGGTAGATTCGTCGCCTGAATGCAGCGACCAAAATCGAATTGCACTCAAACACCGTTAACGGTATTGCGCATCGGTCATCGCAAAAAAAAAAAGAAACTAAAAAAAGAAAATGAGGTATATAATATCTAATTCATACTGCCTAAATGAATATATTTTGTTTTCAATCTATACTATATCAAAGGTTATTGCTAGACGTTACTTCAACGATGCCCTCCAGAACTTCAACAAGGCACTTCTGCGTAGTTCCTGCAAGAACGCTGCCTGGACCAACCACCTGCGGTCATCCATGCACACATGCGGGGAGGAGGCCATTGCATGGATCAACGTGTCTTTCGAAGATGAACAAGAGAAGATGGGTCTCCTTACCGAGACTTTAGCTCAGCTGCCCGATGAGAAGAGGAAGGCCAAAGAGTACGTCGAATTGGCAACCCACCTCTTTGGACTAGGACTGACAGCACTCGGGGAGCTCCAGTACAACGAATGTTTTAGGTAAGTGTACGTGGATGAGGTGGGAGCCAAGATATAACATGTTTAAATACATCGATGCATCATTTAGAAATTAATACGCTTTCAATCTATTAATATAGATTGATAAAAAGCCTAAATGAAGGATGACCATGTTTTAAAGTGCTGTTATTAAATAGGGTTCATTCTTCCAATACGGTGTGAGTAAAAAAAAATGTACACCTAGAAAAATGCTAACAATTTTAAGAACCATTTATAAAAAGTAAATGATTATACACCATGTGAAAGAGTGTTTCATCCCAAATCGTTTGGTACTATTGTGGGTGGTATGTGCTCACGCTTGGATAAATAGGAGGCATTGTTTGCGAGAGTGCAAACATCGACTTGAATAATGATGTTTGAATAAAACAATTGGGATTTCGGTATTAATTCGGTCTTTGCAGATCCAAATAACATCCCTACCAAAATTATTCATGTCACACATATCAAAACACACACAGAGTCACACTCAATAAGTCACACAAACACACGCACACACTCGCACACGCACACACACACGCGTACACCCACACACACACACGCATAGCACATTTAGATACAGACTGACTGAGTCCTTTGGGAGAAACAATTCATTATCATGTTAATGCACCAAACTTTCATTTAATGGCATCATGATTGAATTTTAATTCCATTTTGATATCAATTGGGAAATTTGCAAATTTACAGTAATGTTCATTACATAATAATGTCTTGGTTCCAAAAAGGTAACCACAACACATATGAGGTTATAAACCGTCTGTTTGTGTGTGTGCGCGTGTGTGTTGGTGGATGTGTTAGTGTGTGTGTTTCATATGTGCGTGAGTGTGTGTGTGTGTGTGACTTTGCTACTGAAAAAAACATCTGCAATGCATCTCATTTCATACATTCAATTCATTCTCTCAATTTAATACTTTGGCGCAATTCGATTTGTGCACTCTCGCAAACAATACCTTCTGTTCATCCAAGCGTGAACACATACCACCAAAAAATGGTACCAAACGATTCAGGATAAAATACTCTTTCACATGATATATAATACTTTACTGTTCAAAAATTATTTTTTAAATTATTAGTAATTTCCTAGGTGTAAAGTTTTTTTTTTTTGACTCACACTGTATAGCCTTACACATGAACATGATTATGAGCTCACCGTGTTAGTCGTTTCCATGTTCACCCTTCTTTGAGATGAGTAAAATATTCCCCATATTGTTTGAACAAAGTTACATTCTGTTATATCATCTCTATGTTCATGATATTAAACTATTTATTTGATTGACATTGTGTAATGAAATAGCACGTAGCTTTGGCACAATGGCTACATGCAGTCCTGTTAAAGGTAAAGGCCAGTATTGGAAACGCCCCAATTTCAAAAAATGAAATGGAAGCTCCCATTACCAGTCATATGGAAGAATATGTTTTGACTAATACATGATGATAAAAAAATTGCCGGGAAACAGCCTACTAATTCATATATTTGGTAAATTTGTTTCTCTCATGGTCTGTGAGAGATATAGGGTAGTCCCATATTCATCTTTCTGTGTATAGTGCTTGTAACTTTACGAAGAATGGGCCAAATTTCTTATCATTTTGATGATTCCAGAAGCTTTTAGTTGCTAGATGCTAGATGATCAACCTTTTCTGATCGATTTTACAACGTTTCTTTCAAAATGCAATGGCATGACCATAACTGGTATTTACCTTTAAAACAGATGTTCCTCAAACTATTCAAAATTAGACTGTTATTGAATATCAAATTCCTCAGAGTACAAATAACAATTTGATAAAAGCATTTGGCTATTGTCATTTTGCAGGTTCATGAAAGAGTGCTACTTCCCAATACAAGAGGCAGCCAGAACATGTGAAAATGATCCAGTGATAATGTCCAAGGTGGAAGTTCTCAAAGAAGATGTCCATCGGCATACATGCTTCGCTGAAGCAGGCAAAGCAAGGGCTACAGGTAGGTTGATAACTTCAAAGGTCAAAGGTCAAATAATTGTTTAAATTTCCAATGTACTTGTCCTTCTATTCTTTTCCCGACGAATCTCTCAGTTCAGGATTTGTTATAAGCAGAGAGGAATGAGATAGAGAATAATTAAAAAAAAACATTAAAAGAATTTACTTTATAAAACACTATTCGATCGTCTTTTCTCATCTCTCCATTGTAACCATGGTAACCACTTAGGCGATGCGCTCCTGGAGACAGGACTAAAGGACAAGGGGGAGCTAAACGTGGAGTTAATCTGGTCGATCATGGATTGGTATAGACAGTCTGTTATCTTGTGTAAGGGGAGTGATATAGAACAAGAGGCTATCGCTTTCAGCAGGCTGGGCAGGGTTTATGGCAAGGTAAACAAACGTTCAGTTCTTATTATAGTGCATATTACAAAATTGTATATATGCGCTTAGATACAATAGAGAGAGAGAGAGAGAGAGAGGGAGAGAAAAGAGGAAAGACATTAAAATATTAAGCTTTCACCATTTATCACTTACAATTATAAAATCATTTACACAACTTACATGTTTACGTCATGATTTAAGACTGGTATGATCGAAACAAATATGTTTAAGTCAGATTTATTTAGTCAGATGTAGTGAAGGACAACATTTTAAAGACTAGGAGTATGCTCAATAGTTCTGGTATACTGGAAAGCACGGTGTCCATATGTTTTGGTAAATGTAATCGATGGCGTGAATAAATGTTTTGAGCAAAATGGCATGATGATGATAGTAGTATGTTGATGATAATGATGACGACGACGATGATGATGATGTTATTGATGATTGTCATGTTGATGGTATTGGTGGTGAAGAAGGTGATGATGATAATCATGATTATTTGATGATGATGATGATAATTATGATGACAATGGTGATGTTGATGACTATGAGGATGAAGATTTTGTGAGCACATTTGTAATCACGTTGGCAGTTTGTGCATATAACAATTCCTGCTAATTTGTGTTGGACATAATCCAGAGATAACACCCTCCCCGTTTTCAAAACAACAAACAAACAAGTAACATACAACACACACATAAACATATTTTAATCTTATTTTACTCTTTATTTTATTAAAAGAATCCATGTCACTTATATTGCTACCAGGTACTGAAGTTAACAGTGAAGGGAAAGGATTGCTACAAAAAAGCCATTGAGCTTGTACTGAGTATGCAACCCAGAAACTTCCATAACGTTGGTGAGTATAAAGGACCATCAATTGCAGAGATATTAGAAAGAAAAACAAACATACTCGTACAAGATATCAGAAGTTTGGGAACAAACAGATTTTCAGCCGAATATTCTTTTGCAAAAACACTGAATGTTTTGTGATAGGAAGGTAGTCAAATAAATGCATTACTTAATGAAGGTTTAAAAGTTCAGAGCAAGGAGGAGTTATCTGACTTTTGCTTTGACTACATTAGCTCTGGGCTTTATTTCGTCAAAATATTAGGTTAGTTTTATGGTTGCGATTGGGTTTAATGTAACGTGTAGGGTAGTTCTATAGTGATGGGTCCAGGATTTAGGTAAGGAATTCAGTAACTGCAGGAAATTGACTTCGGGTTGTCCTATGTGTCATAAAAGTAAACTGCAATCTTGTAGGATGTTGTGAATCATTCAATTCGATATAATGATGGAGCTGTTGGACATTCTTCTTCTAAATTCCATTCCCCCTTTTAGACTGGTTTGAGGAGAGCAAGAAATTCGTCGAGGAATTCCAAAGGCGACTCAACAAGGATGGAGAAGAGAACAAGGAGAAGGATGCGGTACTGGCTGAAATGAAGGCCGACCTTGATAAGCTGAAAGGCTTCTCGAGTCTACCGACAGAGGAGTATGTAGCGACCCTCTACAAGACATGGCCGCCCAAGGCTCCAGGGGCCAAGCTGGATGAGAAACTGACCAAGAAGAAGCTGCTCCTCAAGGCCATCAGTCACTATCACCCGGACAAGGTGGACAAAGAGGTCCATGGCAAGAAGTGGTACTACTTCACGGAGGAGATTACCAAGTGCCTCAATGACAAATACATGAAAGAGAAATTCACAGACTAAGGATCATATTTATAAAGGGCTTGATTAAACTGGTTTAACTTAGTCTACTTAAAGTGAATTTTTGATATAATTTTGAAAGTATAAGTTTTTATTCTATGAAACTTTGACTAAAGGGTTATTGAGTATCCCCATTCATGTGAGTACAATTTCAGGTCACTAAGTCAAGGTGAAAGGTAATTGCAGTTCAACAACTTAGACTATAATAATTATTTAAACAAATGTGTGGCTTACACCCAGTAAATAAGATCGATTGCTCGATCTGTATTGAAAAACAAGTCAGAAAAAATCTTGGAACCATGCGGGACTTGAACCTGCATCTACTGCTTGCCAGGCAGCGATGAAGGCCGACCTTGATAAGCTGAAAGGCTTTTGGAGTCTACAGACAGAGGAGTACATGGCCACCCTCTACAAGACATGGCCGTCCAAGGCTCCAGGGGCCAAGCTGGATGAACAACTGTCCAAGAAGACTTGTTTTTCAATACAGATCGATCAATCGATCTTATTTACTTGGTGTAAGCCACAATTAATGTTTAAGTAAGTTAAATTTCTCCCAGGAAGCATTGCATTTATAAAAGCTGTTGTCCTATGGCAGACTAATGAATATTAATGAGTCAGAATGAATCAGGAGAGCTTAGTTATTTGTTCTAGTTCATCGTGACTGTGCCATGGACCAGTGATAGCCTGGTGGTAGAGTCTTTTTGTAAAATATTTTATTTCTTCAGTTAGATCATGAAAAATGTGAATTTTAATATACTATTTAAATAAAAATCAATGATTATGAATATACAATATTCAGAAAAAAGCATCAATTCTTCAAAGTTCATAAAAGATTTTTTGAGAAATGTCATGCACAGCTGCGCGCATTTTGATACAAATCATATTTCCTGGGCAACGGCACGGGGAAATTTTTGCGATAAAAAGGGAATTAATGGAATAAGAATATATAAAGCAATCGAGAAATAGTGAGGCAATGACGCCACAAACTGATAACCAAATTGGCAATTTGTGTAGTGATTTTCTTTTTTCCATATTTTGTCATACAATAAAAACATTCATACTAACTAGTTATCCGATTTTACTCAATGGATATTGCTGGAAACTAGGCTCAGTGTGGGAGCGATCTAACATTTGTCCAACTGCTATCCCTGGTTAATGGTTACTTTATTTTATTATATGCCAACAACTATGGTATTCCCAATATATATATCATGTTAATAGAAAAAATCCTAAGTTCAAGTTAAAATAGATCTAACAAGGCCTTCTCACATCAACCTTTACTAACGATTTGCATGATTTTTATATTTTTATCTGAGAATACATAATATTCACTCTTTGGTCAATGATATTCCACATGCTCAATAAGTGTCATTTCAAGGAGTTTTTTTTTTCTTTGAATTATTTTTTAAGACATCATTAACAATCTTAATGCAACGTTCATAATATTACTTTATTTTTGTAGCTTACAGCTTCATTCCTGTATTATGTATACATGTATAAAGGTATATACATTTTAAATGTATGAGTATACCGGAAAGAAATCAAGTATAAGTGTTTATATGTACAAATATGCACTAAATATATTGTTATGATCATGATTGGTAAAATGTGCATTAGAAAAGTTATTTGTCAGCAAAAATGTATTTTGCATGGAAGGGGATTTCTCTTAAGATTTCTTGTGAAATTTTATAATTGTATGTAAAAAAATTGATGTTTCATTTAAGACAGTTTTCGAATGTACTTATATTAGTTGCTGTATATATTGCGTTGTAAGTGATTCCATCGTATAACATTTTTGACTGAAAGAAAACGCCCTACATCGAGAATGGACATGATCTTTTCTGCTTAAATCTAAATCGAAAGTTTCTTCAATTAAATATCAGAATGGAACGGAATGTACTGGTTGATTGTATTTTTTTTTTCTGTCTCACATCATTTTCTTACTTATTATTTTCCTCTTTCAGAGTAAACTTATGTATTGAATTGTATTGTAGGACATGAATCGCATGGGTGTGGTTTAGGTTGTCAGTAATTGTGTAACGTATCAAGTTTTGGTATAGGAAAGAATAATAGAATTATTATTTTCCAAATCACACACGCACACGCACACACACATGCACACACACGCACACACACACACACACACAGCATCATCATCAAGCACAGCCTGATAGGTAAGGGTTCTTGCTGGGAGCAGTCTACAACTCAAATAGTTTGGACTCTATAGTTACGATTTAGGTCTGTAGCTGCAGACTAGTGAAGGACTTGGGGGGGGGGGGGGGGGGACCNGGGGGGGGGGGGAGGGGGACCCATTGTTCTTATCAAAGCATTGCTCAATAGTAGCAGTGATATGGACGATATTGCGCAATACGGGAAGAAATTCTCTATGTTATGTTTGAATAATTATGTCTTTTTTTGGAAAACATTTATATCTATAATATTCAGCAACGACAAGGAAGAGATCTACTCGTTTGTCTATCTTTTACATTGCATTCTTCATTTCAATAAAATAAAATACGATAAGTCTTCAAACTGAAAAGTATAGTTATTATTTATTTTTTTTTAATGTAGGTTGAGGAAAACAGTGATCTAATAGATTTATCTTGAAGTAGAAACATCGACATGTCACAAAGCAAAAAGAAGAGTAATCGTGGTTCAAAGAAAAATATCATATATGGAATCGGATGTCACTGTAGTAGTAAAGCGTTATAACGGGTTCATAACGAAGAATTATACATATAGGGATATTTTTTTTTACCACATATCTGGTGTTTCAAAAGACAGTCGACGACGGGATGACCTAATACGAGTTGGAAATAAGGTGACATATGATTTGTATCTAGCTCCAAAGGGATACAGGGCAGAATCGGTTAGCATTTTGAATCGGGATGTGGATAGTTCTGAATTGAATTTGAATTTATTATTAACCACAACAATCTTACAAATGTATTCAAGTGGGTAACCAAATAACATGTCGTATACATATCCATGTACATGGGTTACAAAGAAAGAAGAAAATATCCATAGTTGAACATTATGCACAAATTAAAGTAATCATTATCATGTCATATCAAACCTATGAATAAGCTATAACTTAATAATACGTATAGATTTGTGGCTGGAATTGAAATTCACAGAGTTCCAATATCGTATAAGTGATTCAAATAAAGGATATTTCGAAACTTAACAATTTAAAATGTTGTTAAAGGGAGAACCCAAATTTAACACGAGTGCTAGTCGGGATTGGTTCTCAGAGTTTCTAAAACTGTATGCAAAGTCATATTAATATTTATTTTGTCTTAATATCATAATATTTGATCCTAATGATTCATCTCTGCTTGGGAGTTTAATTTTGAGATTTTGACGAAATGATGATGTTGTTTTTTTCTTCTCTTATATTTTTGGGCATATTATTTAAAAGCTTTGCTCCAATTAAAGAAAATGAAAAAGCCCCATGTGTCGTACTACGTTTAGCTAATCGGATGATACTGACAATCTTCGCTGTCGCTCATATAGTTGGAATATTTTTGTTTTACCCCAATTAAAAACAAACAAACAGTACTACTGACAGTAATGAGGATAATGCCCCACACAAAAGGGCACTAATAAAGCACATCGACACGGTTTTGATCCTTGGGCCTTACAGTAACGAGGCCATTGCTTTGTCACTGAACCATGACTGTTCGCAGCGGGGGCTAGGGTAGGGGGCAGTTTCCATAAATAAAATAAAAACACAGGAAATGCAATAAATTTTCAATAATTTATTGCATTTTACCCCGGTTTCCAAAATAAAAAATCCTCTGGACGCCCATGCATTATGGCTCAAGGCATGGGCACACAGAGGATTTTGTATGTTGGGGACCGGGGTAAAATGCAATAAATCATTGAAAATTCATTGCATTTCCTGTTTTTTTATTTTTTTGTATTTATGGAAACTGCCCCCTACCCTAGCCCCCGCTGCGAACAGTCATGGTTCAGTGACAAAGCAATGACCTCGTTACTGTGAGGCCCCATGTAAAATAATATTTCTCTGTCTCTTTCTCTCTCTCTCTCTCCCTCTCCACCTCTTGCTCTGCCTCCCTCTTTTTCTCTTGCTAAGTCTCCCTCTGCCACTGCCCTTCTCTTTTTCTTATCTCACTTTCCCGCCTCTGGTTCTCGTTTTCTCTCTATTATATCTTGTATTGTTTCTTAATTTTCTCTAGCTCTTCCCGTTGCCCTTTAATCCTATTTCACCCCTACCTAGACCGAAAGCTTCAGTCTGTATATCGTCGGTTGTTCCACTGAGACTTCGTCTGGCTCCACTAGACCTAGATACACAGACTGAATGACTGCCTATGCCA
>BEXV01002756.1:8166-21333 GCA_003118195.1 Hemicentrotus pulcherrimus | reverse complement strand
TTTTTTTTTTGGGGGGGGGGGGGGGGGGGGGTCATGGGGGTCGTTCTTGTTTTTAACGATACTATCTTATTTTGGTTACCGGTTTGAGAGGCCTGAGGTGGGGTGGATCCGCGCCTGACAGAGAGGTTGTGAGTAGGGTATCATTTGATACAAAACAATTTACTCTTTATCATGAAATAGATTTCAAAGTCATATTGTTATTGACTATTCAATTAAGAATACCAAAGTTGGATATTTTGTTTGTGTGTGTGTGTGGATATGTGCTGCTTGTAAATTAAGAAAGATTTGTATTTTCAACCTATAGAGGTACTAATCATGTAATACAACCTTTATGGATGGTTATTTTCAGAAAGGATATCTGGTTTCAATGAGCTGTTAAAATATTTACCAGACTGTATTTTGAAGGCTAAGGGATACATCCAGTATTCAAAACTCCTGATTAATGAAGGTCTAACAGCCTTGAATGATGGAGTATATCAGGAATGCATCAGGTAGATATTTTAATGCATTATATTAAAGTGATATGATGTTTTTCCGCTGTTCATTTCATTTATTATTATAGTTGTTTGTTTTGTGCATTTTACCAAACTAAACTAATTAAACTATAGATGATGTTTGAAGGTTTGCATGGTGGTATGAATATCGCGGAAGAGGTTTACGGTACACCATGTGTAAGTCCTAGGAGGTATGATGAAGTGGATGAAAAGTAGAAGTGAAATGGAGAGGCGAGAGAGTGGAGGTTGAAGGAAGAGTATCTTTCAAGTATATTCTCCTGCTCCTGCTCTGCAACTCTACTCGCCAACTCTACCAGCTTCTCACATCCACTCAACTCTCCTACTCAATCCAGTCTTCTACTCAACCTCTCTTTCTGTCTACAACTTTTCTGGTTTACAGTCCTTTTCAGGACTATACTTGAAAGATACTCTTCCTTCAACATCCACTCTCTCGCCTCTCCATTTCACTTCTACTTTTCATCCACTTCCTCATACCTCCTAGGACTTACACATACCGTAAACCTCTTCCGCGATAATTAAACTATGTTTAATGCGTGTTATTCTTACATGTGTTAGTTTTATATTGTTCTTACCTTTGCATGTGAGCTTTGGTGATATTCATTATTTATCCTGTTCAGGACCATGATGTAAAATAGATTTTGTATCTACAATGTATATCTGATTCTTGTTATCCTGAATAAATGTATTTCAATAAAAAATAAATAAAAATAAACTTATGAGGTAATACTCAACTGAACACAATTTTTGTGTAGATTAAGTATATATATATATTGAATTAAATATTGAATGAAAAGTACTAAAATGAGCTATAGAAATTGCACAAAAATAATGATTGTAAATTTTACTCTGCATTACCAATGTAGAGACTCCTCACAATGTACTACAAACGATAGTGAGTAAAATTTCCAGTGATTTGTGCACGTTATGCTCTAGTGAATTTGTCATTCAAAGCACTCTGAATCAGAAGCCATCAAATAATAAAAAGCGTCAATAAAAGGTGACATTAAATTTCTATGGGTTGAAAAATTCTTTACACAAGGATATGGTTTATGGTATGTCACACCATCTTTTTTCACTTTTGCATTCCTGTTCACCTGTTCAGATACATGAAGGAATGCACATTTCCTATCCAAGAAGCGGAAAGGCTCGGTAGCCAGGACCCATCCATCGAGACTGAAGTGAACAACTTGAGAAAAGATGTTTACACTCACAGGTGTACTGCTGAACGTAGCATGGCACAGGTTTCAGGTAAGATCTTAGAGTTGGAATGGGTTACAATGGGTAACAACAGCATGGTCATTAAACTGAATACCATATTCCTATTTCTGTATACATTCACACCTGGGAGAGAAAGTGGAGATCTAGTGAAAGAAATGTTGAGAAAAATGTCGGGAGGAAATACAGAACAGAGTGGGGATAAGGAAATACAGAAGAGGGAAAGGGAGGGGAAGGAAGGGAGAGAGGGAAGGAAGGAAAGAAAAGGGTATACAGGGAAAAAAACGAGGGGGTGGAGGGAAGTAAAGGAGAAACTAGGGAAAAGAAAATGCAGTATGGCATGATGGATCAGAAAACGGAGGATAGACAAAGAGAGATATGGGGAGCTAAGGTGAAAGATATGACAAGAGGGAATGTGAGAGGAAATGGGAGAGAAGAAATGGAAATGGTTAGGAGAATTGAATGAAGGAAGGGGCGAAGAAGAGGCAGGCGGAGCTGCGATTTGGAAGGTTCGAAGGAGGATGGGGAGAGGGACCTGAATGGACTACTGTAGGTTCAAAGGAGGGAGACACAGAGAGGATGCATGGGATCTATTACAGGCGGTGTGGAGAAGGGATTAAACGAGAGGTGCATATGGGTAAGGGATTGCAAAGGAAACAGAATAGGAGATGGGGGTACTACCAAGAATCTCCTTCAGTATCTTACTATGACTGTATTGGTATCAGGTGCGCATTTCGTATGTTTTTTTTCTTCTTCTCATTCCATTTGATCGAAACCCAAAGAGACGCTGCGTGCAGCAGCACTACCGGTGCCGAGACACTATTTAAACATCCTCAGTAGTAATTAATTACAGGGTTCTCTTTTAATTACTTATCTTGCTTATCTTAGATGGCTCGATTGTATTAAAATACGACAAGCTATTTAAACACTTTTTCTTAAATAAAATCTAAGAATATCTACTTGCTCTAAATGCTCTTAAAGGTATTATGTCCCTTTTGCAGGCCAACAAAAATAAATGAAAAAGTTACATTCCAACGGCGTTTGAAAGATAATACTAATTGGTAATTAGTATTTCCTAACCGAACTTCCCTAAAAATAAGTTGACTTGAAAATGTCTTTCAATGGGAAAATAACAACTAAAAGTTGTCAAATCGACTTAGGGGCTATAGAGCCATTAAGTATTAGTCTGATTTTAAGACCATTGTACCTAAAGGTCGTTCGTTCTATGCTGCGCAACAATTCTGACCAGTTTATTTTTGGCCATTACAAGAAGTGGGTTATTTATGTTGACAAATGCTTATGTACCCTTTATTTTATCAAAGAAAACACATCCAGCCAGTCACTCACGAGTGTCTGACAGTGAAGATTAGGAAATTTCACAGATAGGACACACATGACATATTCATAATTCCTGCAAAGTTCTACAGAATTTGATGTTGGCTGCAAAAGGGGCAAAATTCTTAGCCCAAATGCTTTTATAGAAAACTTGTCTCTCAGCAAACATTGATGTCAGACCAAAGGAGCACATTCATACGGCCTATTCCACAATTTGTTCCATCAGCCCAAACGTGGTACAAGGTTATTTTGACAACACGTTTTAAAGACCCTGGTGTTCAGTCACGGGTGGCAGAAGTTTTGTGAATATGGTATTATTCGACAGGCACCAAATTACTCTTCATCAGGAAATAGATTTAAAATTCATATTGATTATGACTTTTTAAATGGATACCAAAGTTGGGTAAACTTTTTTTAATACGCACAGTTGTGGTCGAAATGTTACACATGCCTAAATGGTTAGGACATGAAACACATCTTACAGATATTTCTGCCGATTTCCATGTTGGTAAGTAGAGTAGCATATCCAGTTCCGTACATGCTTTCTGTTCAATGATCGATACTAACAGATATAGCGCGTATTGCTTAATATAATTTGTTTTTAATAAATGAAGTGGGTCAAAAGATAACCTTCACAACTAAATCGTTGGTGGCACTGCCTTTAACTTCTCTATTATCAAGAAGTCTTTAGGGCAGCTAGGATTTTTTAAATATAAATCCTGATGCGCCTTCTTTGTCCACTATCCTTTCCAAAATGGATGGTTTACTTGCCCAGAACATGATTATTTTCTCGCATCTCCAAAAGTTTTGTTTTTAGTTTAATCTACAGTCCTTGATATTCTTTACAGTGACATGAACAGAATGAGAAAGCTCACAAATTATTGTCAGACCTACAAGAACTCAACTTTCTTTTGAATACCTCTTCTATCCTGTAACTTTGATCGAATAAGATGTTTTATTTTCCCCTCATTGTTGCTCGTTGCTAGGTTTTGGTGAAACTGAGGAGAACCCTTCAAGCACTCTCTCAAGTGAAGAGAGGGAATTCGGCGACACGTTTTTCAGGTCGGCTGAAGGTCAAAGAAGTGACATGGTCAAATCTAGAAGTTTCAAGGTATTTGATTTCATCTCGTGTTCATGTAGATAGATAGATAGATAGACTAGATCGATTTTTTTTTTATTGATCCACATTCAAAACATAGCAAATTGGTCTCCACTGGCAGCACATAAACAAAATACAATGTAGTAACAAACATGACGAGAACAGCCCATTAGAGCTTTACCCTAGTAGTTATAGTTTACTAGGGTGTTAGCTCATCAAATTCACACGTCTAACAAAATAATTGACATTATTTTGTGCCGTGTGCAAAGGTGCTAGGCAGATTTTGAATTTGATGAGCAAATTTTCTAATGGAGTGTTTTCCTCTTGATATAATTGATAAACATTTGTATACGTCACATACAGTACATAAAGTCACACGAGTGTGTAGACTTAGGTCGCGCATAAGATATTATATTTGATTTTATTTATATTTATTGATTCCATATCATTTTTCACATCATTTTTCGAACATACATGTTGAGGTGCACTAACCCGACATTTATATTTTCATACATTCACACGTACACTTTCCCAATACAGTACATTAAAGAAAATGTTTTTAAAAAAGAAGAAAATAGTTAGATGCTTAAAGCATAATCAATATGAGTTAAATAAATGTTATGTAGCAGTACTACAATGTAAGCATAACGTTCAATGCACTTGCAGCCCTCAGTTTAAGCAAAAAATAAATAAAAAAGGGAATGAGTGATTGAAAAAGGGAAAGAACGCTGGTGTCTAAATACAACAATAGTAACACCTGACGATATAATAATGAAGTTAATGACGTCACAATATAGAACTTGGTATAGTAGCACTTTGCTTTAATTCTCATTGCATACCATCTTAATAATTTAAATGTCATAGTATTAGTAATAAGATATAGTAGGACTTCCTTACGTTTTCTTAATGATTTCATATTCACAACGATAAGGTGCCTAGTTTAGTTTCAAATGAGTATATCATGATTTTGCTCTACAATTATCAAAGACAAAGCCTCCGGAATCAAAAAAAAAATAATAATCATGAAATCATGTATCACATCGGACAGCGTATCCAATAACTTATGCATTCAGCTAAGCAAATCTGCCTTGTTATGGGAAAATCCTATTGCTCAGATGCCTGTGACCCATCACAGAAATGACGAGATATCGTTTCCATTTCCTGTTAGACCATCATTCAACCAAGGATGTGTACCTTAAGTAGTAAACTGCGAGAATTTCAGTTCGAACTGTTGCATAAGAGTTTATATAAAAATCATCATTTACATAGATTCAAGTTTCATGAAAATGGGTTGTGCTCATTTTGCAAAAAATTTGAAGAAACTTAACAACATGTATTCTTTGAATCTAATAAAATAGAGGGAGTCTTGGGGAAATGTGCAGATAGACTTAATTTACCAATTCTGAAGAATTTATTCTGGAAAGGAATAGATGAGAGTACTTTAAAAACAGAGCAATTATTGAACCACACTTTAATAGAAGGGAAACTCTCCAAAAGCAAACGAAATAGAATATAGATTATTGGAAAATAGAAGAAAAAAAAAATTTCATTGGAAAGAGACGCCCTTTCGATTCATTAAAGGAAATGGGAAGCCTTGGAAAGTTTAGAATAAGTGTTTTCTGTTTTTTTTTAATTTTTCTCAATATGGCACTGGTTTTTTTTTTTTAACTATGACCAAATACCTAAATGGCCCTTTGAGAGCCTGAAACTTTTCAAAGATAAAGAATTAGAAATCAATTACTACTTTTTCCTGTAGCATGGACCTAGATTGACCTCCCATAGCTTAATGAAAAATTGTCAACATTGCTTTATGTGCATCAGGTATCCCTGAACAGCCAATTGTTTACGGAATTTTGTAACAAAATTGACATACCTTTTTTGTTGGAGCCGAAAAAAATATATACCCACAAACAGTATTTTTTTTTCTATTGATGATTAATAAGGATGGGTGGATCTTAATGAAAGATAACAGTAATCTGAATTACCTCCTGTATTTTGATGGAACAGTGCAATTGAAAATGGTGTTTCGGACGTTACATTTTCCGTAAACAATGTAGACCCTCATTTAACCCACTAGAACAATCAATTGATGAGATTGTTTATGGTTTGAATAAGCTTATTAGTTACTTCAAGTCATTAAATTGAAAGAAAATATATTTTAATTGTAGTAGCGCTTATATTAGAAATATATTCAAAATTTGAAAAGTTGCCTCATTTTCCATAAACAATTTTGTAACCTCCGAAACAACTTTTAATTTGAAGTAGCAGAAAATATATGAAGTGCAGGACCTATCTTTCATAATATTTTTTTAAACATTTCATGGCGGCTACCCACCCAAAAAAAGAAATTTGCAATACATCGTTATAATACTATTTTATAGTTAAAACCAATTTTCCGTTAACAGTTGTAACGTCCGAAACAAAAAATACCAAATAAATGATGATAAGCCATATTTGAGGGTGTCTGAAGTGAATAAATCATTATGAAATAAGTTATTATAAGTCTTAACACAAGTCAAAACACAAATCGGGTCTTTCAAATCCGATAATTTTGTGTAAACTCAAGAAGGGTGTTTCGGACGTTACACTATTTTGCATAGTCTGCAAATTTCAACTAATTTTTGATCACATGTGCAAGTTACAATTTCCCATTGCACACTCCTGTTAAAAACACTATTTTAATAATTTCATTTAGATCTAAATATTAAAATATGAAGAAATATGATGCAAAAAATCAAAATTTCCGTAAAATATCTAAATTTTCTGCAAAATTGACTTATAAAACATAAAATATTGAAGCCACACTTTGTGGTGCAAGGCATTGCTGGCTGCTTTAGTATATCCTTAATTGTAATTTATCAGAAAAAAACTCAATAAAAGTGACTCATAAAAATTATTCAGCCATTTTAACAACACATTCTGGTATGCTGTTAGCACGTTTCGGATGTTATATCAAACTGTTAACAGATATTTTCATACTTTAACCAGTTCAAATGAGGGGCAAAGATAGATGTGAGAATAGCAAATTTCAATATTTCAACCTCTCCTCTTGCTATTAACATTGCTGTTTGTTTGAAATCATCACGTTTTCATTTTTACAGAGCTTGTTCCAAATTATGTCATTTAACCAAAGATTGTATGGTCAATCTAAACTATTTGGTAGGTTACAAAAGCTCAAAACCAGTGTTCATGTACATGACACGGGTATGATACAGGTATACTAAGTTGATAAAATCAAGCAAATTAAAATGTTTTTCTAAAAATTTATGGGAAATATGGATTTTCTTTTGAAAATACCTTTTAAAAAGGGCACTCAGTACATGTAACTAATCTGTGTAGAAAGTACATACATGTATAAAATAAAAGGGCATTACCAGTAATACCTTATTTAATGATCCTAAACATAATACATGTAGTATCTTCCTCAAATGTATGCATACATACAAATGTATAAGCTAGTGTGGGGATTTATTTTGGACTTCTGAAACTCCCCTTCATATCCATAATTCATCCATTTCATATTAATAAGTCATCTCTCATTCACATTCACCCTTGTCATCCACCATCCTTTCGTCTGTCTATCTCTCTCTCTCTCATTGGTTTCAATGTTCACCTGATGCAGTCAAGCTTATATAGTATAATTTACATATACTATGAACATTCAATATATACCCTTTGTTTATGTTTGAATATTCAAGAATACTTTGTGATGCTGATTTATACTTGTATTGGACTATATGAATATTTATTGGTTTCTTCTACTTTGCATGAAATGTGTGTGGAATGCTGCATAGAATGCTGTAATGCTTTTACACATTAAAACCTGGTCATTTAGCCAGTAGTCATCGATCCTACAACATGTCTGCTGTGGTAAGAGTGCTAGGAATTATCTGTTAGAACCGCAACCCTAAACTAGTGTGAAATATAAATGGGCTGCCTGTTTTTTCCCCCTCTACAAAATTTCAAAGTTGGGGGTGCGGCGCTGCGGCCTTATCGCTGGCAAATAAGGTACATGTTTAACCTACACTGTATATTGTTTGTCACCTGTGATATCGGCACAGCAAGAGTTAAGATCTATCAACCAACCAACCGACCAACCAATCAATCCATCCATTCATTCATCAATCGGTCATCAATTAAATAAAAGAATAAATACTTATTTAAGAGCATTAATAAATGTTGTCATTTGAAACAGCCTCCGAATACAAATAGTGGTAAAGGATGATTGTTACTACAGTAGTATTATAACCTAAAACATACACAATTTAAAAATACATCTAAAATGTCTCATTCTCGAGATGTACATAAATTAGGATTCATTTATTTCTTATTACCGTACTTACATGATTGGGTTTACGTTTTTATAGTTTTATTTTAAAAAAAGTTTTTTCAATGTTTTGCTTACATATGTGTTAGTGATATTATTGCATGACACACTATATAGTTGAAGGCAAAGAACATTATCAAGCTGATTAAACAGTGTGTAACGTCTGAAACATCAATGGTGTGACATATGAAAATTATTAGGCAATGCACTGGTTCCCAATTTTTGTGCATGTATTTACCTTATGTCATCAGTTGTTATAATAAAATAAGTTGTGACCTAAGAAAAAAAGCATTTTACCTATTGAAATAAAACTTGTTATTGTCAAATCCCTAATTCAGAGCTATTTTTCACTTTCAAGTGATACAAAATCTGTATTTTTCAAGATAGAAACTCAACAATTTGCTTGAATAATCTCTGACACATATTCTTAAAGACCCAACATATGTAAAGGTGTAGTTGATAACAAATGAGTATTATATCACAGTTATAAGATATGCTATAGTTCACAATAAAATTGTAAAAACTCAAAGTATTCATATCTGGTGAATAAATAAGGAGATAGATTAAGGTCCAGAATTAGCATTTCTCAAAAATATGATTAGTCCTGATCCTAAAAATACAAGTTTGAAGTGAGTAAACATAATTTCATTTTAAACCCCTTTGTGGACACATTGGTATAAGTTATAAAAAAAAAACCCAGTGCCATATACAACTTCTAGACCCTCCTTTCTTCTCTACCCTTGCCTTTTCCCCTCTTTTCTTCTTCTTTTCGTTTTCTTTTTCTTTTGTTTGTTTGTTCGTTCTATGTTGGTGTGTGTTTTGTATACTGTTGCACTTGTTATGTGTTTAGATGTTGTGTGGGCGGGGGTAGTAGGTGCTCTCTAGCTCTTTCTCCTTTTATTTGTATGATTTATCTTTTTAATTTTTTTTTTATCACAACGTTTTTTTCTCTTTCTCTCTGAAAGAAAATTTAAGAGGGAAAGCAATACATTGAGGAAATAGTACAAACTTATTTGCGATTTTTTTTAAAAATTTGTTAAGTATAATTTTGGTTAAGTGATTTTTTTTTTCATCTGTACATATGTCTCAGAAAAAGTCTCATTGGACAACGCCCCCTATCGTCAGAGTCCAGCAGCCTAACATGTTAGCCCATGGACTTTTACCCCCCAAATCGTTAAAAATAAATGTTTTGATTAAAGGTGAAATTCAAAGAAAATCACAAATATATCAACTAATGTATCACTAGAAACTGGCAAGCTAACAGATGGCCATTGTACAAGTTTTAGGTCAACTACATGTACATATCGGGTGATTTATAGAAATACAAGCACCTCCATAGCAGCTGGGATATACGAGAGATTCGCCGGAAAAAGAACGATGTTTTAATGACGTCACTATATGGACCAATACTGCCCGAGCAGACGAAATCCCATAAAGAATGAACATAATTGCAAAGCTATTATTTGTCAAATTATAATGAGTTTAGTGTACATAAATGTAATGGTATGTCAAACCATTCAAAAGGGGATATGACCCGATCCTGATAACTAAGAACTTTTGCTTGTAAATACACAGGGTAGGGGTTAATTAACAATCAAAGAAACCAGACTTTCAAAGTGAAAAACCCCCGGAATGATATGAAGGACGGCATTTGTTCCCTCTTGAAACGCCGAACATACCGCGGTGTGTGCAGCTGAATATACAATGGCGTCTTATTTTGTTTACAAACGAAAGATTACTTTATTTTTGTATCGCTGCATTTGTCATCAAAATAAAACCATGCGCGGGGTTTAGAGTGAGGCAATAGATTATACATTAAGCCTGGCGGTAGTAAAGTAAGAGAAAGAACTCGAGAGAAGATGAAAACACAGGCACTGAAAATATGTGAGATGTCATGCGAAATCGTCTGCTTGTGCAAATCATGTTCATACTGTGATCTCACACATCTCAGCAGCGTTCGGAGAGCTCTTCAGGTGCTCTGCCGGGGCTGTATTTAAGCGTTTTGTAATTTACAATATTCATTACTTTGAATGTTTCCAAGCAGTGAATTTTGATAACCTTGTCGAATCAAAGTTTCAACTTTGCAATAATGAAAATAAAGTTAGTTTATTTTAATCAATGAATATCTACTTTAAACGAAAAGCACATCCACCCTTACGTACATTGACACTAGCTCTTTAATTGGAACCCTCATGTCCCATTGATGTTTGAAAGTTCACCCACCGTAATTTGGTGAAAATAGGTCACTAGCTCGCCATTGCCTATAATACACATGTGAAACAAGTCGAACTTTGGATGCAATAAGCGAATTTGTAAATAGCTCTGGAACGATTGACCCCAAAATATCCACAGATCTTTGACACGATAGATACTTCCCACGTGTGCATTTTAGAATAATCACTGCCGCCGAAGTGATGGAGTTGCTTCGTGAATACCTTTTGTTTGCCTCTTAGAAGAATACTTCCACCTATAATGTACTGTTGGTGCATAAATGAATACTGATTACATAACTTTCATGAGCACGATCCGAGTATTCGTCTCAATGATTTTACAATTTGGAAACGAATGACCTTGATCTGCCCATGCGCAAGTCCTAATTACGAACTCACTTATTTGCCATTCGATTGTAAGGTTATAGGTCAAACCCATGACGGATAACAAGCATGAATTATCATAGATCAGTTCTGATCGGTTCATTTTGTCCATTTCAGCCAACCCCCACCGTAATTTTTCCCTTTAGTATAGGCAAGCATTTTGCCGAGGTAAGCAAAAACATGAAGGTGCACCACATCAAACTCCCCTACTTTAAGTCAAGTATTTCATTGTATTATGTAGTTTGGTAGGTTTATTTTAATAACTGTTTAATTATCAGATATCAATGATAGTTTAAAGACCATTGTATAGACAATTTTCTTGTATTTTATATTTAGCAAAGTTATCTCACAAACAAAATCACCATTAAGTGTCGTCTAATCCGCCGATTGCCGTCTGCTACATATATGTTCAAGGCACATTTATCTGTGGACTGTGATGTAGATCGACAGTTTACTCGTCATTGTAGATTTATGGTTAGCCATCTGTCATTATTAGCCTTTAATTGTTGACACACATTATTACCACAAACACGAACACTCTCACTTCCCCTCCCCAACACACCATTTCTGCACACCCGGTTCACCCAATGGCATTCACCCTTCAACATAGTGGAACATTCTAGTTTGGAAGTGCCGTCGAACTAGCTACGTTTGTGCTGGCAATGATCCAGCGAGCGAAAATGAGACAACCGGAGCAATATGAATGTGTAACTTTATTTGCAACCTTGTATGGAAATGTAGAAGTTTAAATTTGAAAATTTATTTAGACCTATGTGAAGATTGGTTTGTTATTTTTTATACAATGTTATACATTATGTACAAATATCTTCATGAGAGAAATGAATAAAAAACCTATGAAAACAAAAAATCATTTGACGAACTTTGCATATCTTTCATGATTAATAAAAGAGTTGAGGATGAACGTGGGTTTCTTTTCAACGGAAAACGTGTACGCGTAATTTAATTACTACACATATTTTCCCCTTAAAACGATTCTTATAATGGTAAAGTTCGAAAGGCCATGAAACTTGACATCAATAACGGCTACCTCAGATCTATGTCAGATGTTTTTTCTTCTTCAGAGAGCTCTTCAATGTTACAAGAAAGCCTACACCTTGGCGAATATGGACGAGGATTTGGTATCAGCGGCGAAAAAAGCGGCAAACACTTCTTGGAGACTAGCTACACTTAAAATGGCAACCGGATGTGCTGACCAAAAGGTATATAGATTTACATACGATTTCATGCCTGGCCTCTTGTTCCCTTTCTTCATTAAACACCAGAAGTTTAAAAATGTGTGACTGATTTCACCATAGAGTGACAATAACCGACACGTCAAGGAAAATATTAGTTTGAGGACATTGCAAAATGCATTATAAATTTTCTTTGTCAACAAACAATGAAACTGCAAATGTACTCCAAACCGAATAAGAACTTGGCCTTTTCAGATATGGTATTTGTTTTTTTATTTTTAAAGTAGTTGTTGTCTATGAGTCGGTCTCGTCATTGAGACTGGGATATATATATATTATGTTTCTTACATATCAGTCACATGTTTTATTTCTAAATTCTATATGTCCATTTCGCATTTATGTAACATCGCATGTTTGGAGTCACAATGGCATTGATTCATATAACTTTGACATGGAGTTAACCCCTTGTGACCCCAAACAGACGACATGTTACACGCGTCCGTTAATATCGTTGTACATGGTGTAACTCGTATTCCATCACAATAATGTGACGTATTAGTTCTGCATTGCTCATGCTAAAGCATGATTTTTAAATTTTTTTTGATAGTATCTATACAAATGTATATATACTATATATTTCTTCCAGAGCCCTTTGTTCTTAGCCCGGGATCCTCAACGGGTGCGTGTCGGGTTGTGGAACATGTTTCCAGGTTAACAATGGTTGGCATGGTATTCGCCCGCCATGTATTTCAACATGTACTTGTAATTTCTCGTGCCATTAATCACGTGGTGATTTCTTATTTTGGTAATCTTTTGAAATTATTGGTCTTAGATGAATCCGCCCTTTATTTGAAGCTCGGGATCCTCGACGGCGCGGAGGGGGGTGGGG
>BEXV01002755.1:28897-40569 GCA_003118195.1 Hemicentrotus pulcherrimus | reverse complement strand
CCTCAAAAAAACAAAGACTGTTCAACCAGATAGTAGTTTACTATTTTGTGGTATATTATGAAATTTGGTAATTGTCAGCTATTTTGTTCTTAAACTATCGATTTTTAGCTATTGTATATTGTATAAATCCTGGCTGCAACTAAAATCATTATCCAAACAGTCAAGTCAAAAAATTAACAACTCCCATAAAAGATAAGGACAATTTTGACCTCACGTGAGTCACGTACGTCTCGAATAGAACATTTTTGTTCCGTTAATTACTGATCCCCATTAGAAGAAGAAAAAAATGTACCTTGTAATATTGACCTTAATATACATATGTTTCTCTGTCTTTGCTTTTATTCAGAGCCTCCTATCCTGTACAGACTACAATGGTGTCTCTTCAGCATATGCATCAATATCTCCTTCCTCATCATGGTCTCCTTCTGGCCAACCGCCGGCGTTGATCTACCTACCTACAAACTACCCGAGAATATTAACATACATGCACTACCTGCCGTCGTCCTATTCATAGATCTCATGGTCACTGCCATACCCATTCGTTTCTTACATGTAGTGTATGCCTTTTTATTTGGGTGTGTTTATCTGATCTTTGCCGCAATCTACTGGGCATCTGGAGGAACAGACCCATATGGACGTTCATATATCTATGGCATATTGGACTTCAGCCATCCCAGGACCGTGGGGCTAGTCATCGTCGGGGAGACTGTAGGCGCAGTAGTGTTCCAGTGGGTGTTTGTAGGATTGAAGGTGCTGAGGAACAAGATCGCCGACGATTGTAACTGTTCTGAAAGGGTTCGATCACCTGAAATCATACCTCTAACAGAAGTAGCTATGGTTGCTTCATATTCTTGACTTTCACTACCTGTATATATACTAATGGTTCCTAGATTGATAAGGCCTGTATGTGATAGGTGTCTAGCTGTGACATCATCTAGAAGTAAAAGAGCGACTGGTGATTGTGGGATTTATTTAGTGGAATATATAGGACACATATTTCCTTTCACCATATTCAAATAAATGGTTTAGAATAACCTTTTTTTCTTTTATATGTTATTCAAATCATGAAAAAAAATTGATATAGCTTTGAACATGGCCCTTCTTTCTTCCCGACACTTCACCTTTTTTTTTCTTTCTCTCTGTCCATTTCTCCAACTCCCCCATTCTCTTTCTCTTCCTCTTAGTTTCTCTGACTCCCCATTCTCTCTCTTATTCATAACCACTCCTCTCTATTGCTTTCTCAGACTCCCTCAGTCTCTCTCTCTGTTTCATAACCACCTCCTCTCTCTCTCTCTCTCTCTATTTCTCGGACTCTTCCATTCTCTCTCTCATTCATAACCACCTCCTCTCTCTCTCTCTCTCTATTTCTCGGACTCTTCAATTTTCTCTCTCATTCATAACCACTTCTCTCTATATCAATAACCACTTCTCTCTATATCTTTCTCTGTCTCTCCCATCTTTTTTCTGCTTCGAAAATTTCTCATGCCCTTTTTCTTTCAAATTTTTATCTTACATTTAACTTAGGGCAAGTGTATATAAATATAGAGAACTATTCAGAATACTAATACTGCCAATAAGTGATGATAATTTATTAGTTCAAATATAGATTACATTACCTGACATGGGTGGAAAGGCATCATAGAAGTTTCAAATTCCAGAGATCATAAACTTTCTTGTTGACAAATGTTTTTTAAAAACTTATTTTTTCTGTGTTACCTACTCTCTTTGATTTCACTACATATATTCTAAAAAAATATTAAACATGCAAGTTCCCGAGAAATAATACATTTAAAAAATGCATGTAATAAGTAATAATTTCCACTGGTTTTACAGCAAAGAAGTTGAATATGACTTGTTATTTCTTTATTTTGTAATGATCAGTTATACATCCATACATTGTAAGTTAGTTTGCACTTATTTAGACAGACTTTTTGTCTCCTTTGGAAATTACTTGTTTCTCAAAGTAGAGTGTAGAGAATGCACTGTAAAGTGCATGATCGTAATTGAATCCAGTGACCAGGGTTATAATAATACTTTAAGCGCTTTGGTCGGTTACATTAAAACCTGTAAAGTGCTTCATAAGAAATAGTAATAGCTGACATTTGATGCCTACTGCTATGTGAACAGGGTGACTACATTGACTATCATTGATTACGTGCTTTACAACAGCAATAGGGTTAGATTTAATAATATAAAGAAATTTACTTTTAAAGGTAAAGACCAGTTATGGTCATGCGATTGCATTGTGAAAGAAACGTTGTGGAATCGATCAGAAAAGGTTGATCGTCTAGTATCTAGCATCTGGAAGGTTCTGGAATCGTCAAAATGAAAAGAAATTTGGCCCATTCTTGGTAAAGTTACAAGCACTATACACAGAAAGATATATATGAGACTACCCTATATCTCTCACAGTCAAATAGATATAATAATTTACCAAATATATCAATTAGTAGGCGGTTTCNAAGGCGATGCGCTAGTGCCCTTTGGTAAGGCATTAATCCTCATTACCAGGTCCCTCGGAGAGGACCTAAAGCCGTCGGCCGTCTGGTTGCTTACTTACAAGCATTTATGCTTTCTTAGCAGCCAGGTAAAATAACCACCACCATTCATTCATTCATGAATTCAAATAAATTTAATGTTCTATTTTATTTTCCATAACTTAAGGATGGAAGGTGGACAGGAAGATGACTTCTTTTAGATGTAAGCTTAAGTATGTCATATTCTCATGAAAAGAAATCAGGGAAATCTCATTTTTACAAAAGAAACTTAAAAATTTAGAAAAACTTGGTGAGGGTATGAATAATTTAGTAGATAACTGTAAAAAAAAAATTTAAAAAGTGAAATTAAATTGTACCAACAGAAACATGTTTGTATTGGTAATATAAACTAGCAGTGAAGCAACCATTCTGTCATCCTGAACATGGATTTAGTAAATGCAAATTTATTCTCTTACTTTTCAGAGTTGAGTATCAAAGGTTCAACCGATAATTTGATCACGTTTCCCAGCATTAAAATTGTTGTAGAAAACTTTGTGGTACAACATACTACTGCAAGGTTACAGAGGAAATGAATAATGTTAAAGGTAATACAAAGTTTTGGGGAAATTTTGAACATTGGTTGGATAGTGATTCTCTACAATTTTGATATATTTGGATGCCCCTGTGGATGTATTGTAAGCAGTAGCAAATTTAGCCCATAAAACATTTCTACTTTCGAGAAAAATTGAATATAAAAATTTACCGGTAAATTTTGATAGATTTCAAATAGCGCCTACGGCCATACAATGGTAGCTGCGACCATAAAAATCTCAGAATATGCAGTTGTGATACATAATTTTCAAACGGGAATAGTCAAGAAACATTGTTTTATAGCAAAATTAATATCTTGACCTTGAGATGGAGCTATACAACATAACCAGTTTATTATTTACAATGTCATCACTTTAGACTCGATTTCAACCACGACAATGATCACCGACTATTGCAGGATCGCATATGCTTCCAATATGTACATTTGAACCAAATTCACGACCCCATACCAAAACTTGGTATTACCTTTAAAGGAAGCCTCACCCAAAAGAGCGAGTGTAGATATTTTTGAAAAATGAGATGTATTCCTGCCCATTGATGTACAATATTCTTTACAAAAGTGTAAAAGAGATATATAAATGAAGATATTCTGGGCATGAAGTAATGCTTCTAAGCATGACATGGGTGCAGCCATTTTTTGAAAATGTGACTTCCGGGCAAACTTGTACACGTAGCATGCACCAAGCTTTAAGCCTTTAGTTGGAAAGAGTTTGTAATTCAATAACAAAGCCTTTACTATTTTATGAGGGAAAATCCTAGTTGAGAAGGTAAAAGACACCTTCAGCCTAAAAGAGCACCCAATTGTGTTCTGACAATTGTAGTACACAGGATAATAGCAGGTGAATAAAATGTTTTATCACCACAAACACACCTGGGAGGAAAGCATCCATAAATTTGAATACATTTAGATGCTAAACGACTTCGCATAGAACGTCACACATTATTAAGAAAATGGTGATGCCCATGTCTTGCTGAAAAACTGTACATTATTCTACTTGCTTTATACCTCTCTCATACACTTTCGTAGGTAATCTTGTAGATTAACGGGCAAGAATACAATAATTCTCTCAGAATACTAAGGCCATTTATTGGGATGAGGTTTCCTTTATAAAGTGTGTTACAAAATATTGTGTTTCTTAGCTCTCCTTTACCGTCATAATCAATGGATGAAGCACAAATTCTTGATTGTTTTCATTTTTGGAGAAATATATAAGTTTTAACTTTCAACTTTTATGCCCTTTTTAAATTTATGATATGATTTTGCATTATTTCAATGCAACGTCAGATATCGCTGTAACATTTAAAGAGGGAACACTCCTGATGTATCTATACATGATGAACTCACCAGGCTATCTCTCCTTTACTCTTTATATCCACTAAACTGTCTAGAAATCTCCTCTAGACTGAAGGGAAAGCACTGATCATTGTTGATTACGATCTACTACACAGATCTTTTCTGGTCAAAGAAACTGACTGATTTTGAAGCGGGAGTAGCCAGCCTCTTGCATGTTCACTCTCCTCCTCAGTGATACATACTGAGCACTCTGTGTCAGTCCTGTCAAAGATGGAATGACTCAAGCATCACAGATCTTGCTCTCTTTAGCTGACGTTATCTCCTCCATCTGTAAATAAAACAATGAATAGTTCACTTAGGGAGAAAAGGAAACTGAGTTTTGAACTTTTCATTCAAACTTATGACCAAATGTTGAATGTATTGTTTTGAATCCCTTGAATTGGAGTCATTTAAAAGAAATACCACAAGCTGAGCTAGAAAATGGATTTTTTTAAATAAAATACTGCAGGTATCTAATGATAATTATAGAAATCATATTAATGCCTTGTGCTTGAGGGAAATCATAATAAATAGTGCTGAAAAGGGGGTATCTTAGAGTGCTATACAGGCCCTATCTTTTATTTAGAAGAGTTCTGATTGATCCAGAATGAGCACAAGTCCTCCAATCAATTGCAAAAGTTACAAACTTTTGTCTCAGTTGTTCAGTTATGATTGATATAAAATTGTGATCAATTTATATACTAATTTGCAACTAATTGTAAGATATAGTTATAATCATAGCCATAGTCTGAGCATTCATTCACTCTCTATTGTGTACATTCATGTAATCATTTGAGTAGTATCATTTGAGGGGTCCACACTTGTACAAGCATTGCTTTTTACTGGACCCCTCTGTTTCCAATATGTATTCCTAAATTGTTGTAAATTTTTATAATTGATTTGTTTGTTTTGTTGGAAACATGAAGAAATTGCATTGAATTGAATCATATCGAGAACACATAAACTGCCACATGCTCTCCAGCTAAGATAATACAACTCCAATATTACTAAATTCAACGAGAACGTCAAACAATTGTAAATATCCTAAATGAGAAATTTCTGTAGACATTTGTTTTTAACAAAATTGTAAATTGCATTTACCTCACATATACCATAATCAATATGATATTCAGCATCGAGTATAGAACATTATTAAATATTAAAAGAATTAAGCATCAGTATTGTTTTGATTTTCTTGTGTTCTGATTCCATCCTTTTAAGATCATTCACAAACATTTGCAATAAGGTTTTTGCTTTATCTAATGTTTGTCAAAAGGTCTCATAGTACATGTTCAAATGAATGTCCATTTCATTGCTTAGCTTTGATATTTTCTCTGATATATTGTTGTGTGCCAAGCAGAAGCGCATGGACACAGAATATCTTTTTGGAGTCACATAGGGCATTAACTCACATACTTTAACAGATTTAGTGAGTTCTGGTAATGCGATTGCATTGTGAAAGAAAAGGTGTGGAATGGATCAGAAACACTTGATCATGAAGCAAGTATTTGTGTGCACTGCAAGGTTCTGGAGTCATCAAAATCATAATAAATTTGGCCAATTCTTGGTAAAGTAACAAACACGGTACACAGAAAGCTATATATGGGACAACACAAATGGTGTCGGGGCTAGTACTACCTTGATTTCCTTGTCTTTCTATGCTCATTACTCAGCCAGTACACATTTCTTCCACAATTGTTTGGCACATGTCATTAATTTGTAATCTTGAACATTCAGTGTAAGTTTTGTTTGATTCTGTGAGATTAATTTTCTTTTTTTAACCAGAACTGGAGATCATCTTTAATTCCCTTTGGCCTTGTGGATCCAAACAAATGAAATGTTGAAAACATGTTTTAATTTCTAAGTTTTTGGAAGATGAGATAAACAGAGAAGATGAATTTGATCACAGTTAATGACAATATTAAGTCTAAAATGTGTTGTGTAGATGTACAGTAATCAACGAAAGGTCAGAGTTAAAAACACTATTAGTTCTTGAAATGTACACAACACGTCTTCTTTTCCTTTTTACCTAATCCTACTTACATCTTGAGTACTTTGTCCTTTCCTCCGCTGGCTACCCTCTGACCATCAGGACTCCAATCCACAGCGTAGACCTCATCAGCATGGCCGGGTAGATCTCCGGTCATCTTATTGGTCTTCACATTCCAAACTTTAAGAGTACTATCAGAGCTCCCACTGCATAGTAAACGACTGTCAGATGACCACGACACCTTTGCAAACCAAAAGAAAAAAAACAATACATTATTTATAATTAATTAAACAATTTGAATTGCTACCGAATTAGATCTCATTTCAATGATTTCATCTTATTGTTCTTCACAACCTATACATTAAGAGTACAATTAAATCTACCACTGCATAGTAAACGACTGTCAGACGACCAGGACACCTTTACACACCAAAAGAAGAAAAAAACAATACATTTTTAATTAAACAATTTCAATTACTACTGAATTAGATCTCATTGATCTTAAAAACCCATGCATCAAGAGTACAATCAGAGCTTCCACTGCATACTAAACGACCTTCAGATGACCAGGACACCTTTACACACCAAAAGAAAAAAAAACAATACATTTTTTTTTAAAGCAATTTCAATTACTACTGAATAAGATCTCATTTCAATGATATCATCTTATTGATCTTAACAACCCATACGTTAAGAGTACAATCAGAGCTACCACTGCATACTAAACGACTGTCAACTGTCAGATGACCAGGATATCTTTACACAAAAAAAAAACAAAAACAAAAAAAACTATCAATAAATTAACAAATTTCATTTAGATCTCTTTTCATCTTCAGAACCTGATTTTTTTTTAAAAGATTGACCTTTATANGTTTGTATCATCATGTATTAGTCAAAACATATTCTTTCACATGATTGGTAATGAGAGCTTCCATTTCATTTTTTGAAATTGGGGCTTTTCCAATACTGGTCTTTACCTTTAACCTAGGTTGTTTTGATCCTTCTTTTATATTTTCATGGAGATTTTCAAACAATTCATTTATCAATAACTTCTTTTGATGCTCATCACGAAGGCAGAAAGCAGAATCGTTTCCTTGAATGCGAGTCTAAATCCTTTAGGTTAACTTTCCTTATACAAGAGATTCAAATGCCCCTTTAAGTGTGCATTACTCTAAGGACTGCACCAGAAAACAATAACAAATTAAGCAACTTAAATTTTGCTTTAAGGGATATAACATATTTGTAGCATATAGATTTAGTAGGAAGATCAGGAATAAAGTTCAGTTACCTTGGATGCTGATGCAAGATGTCTACACTCATGATTAAGATGAAATGGTTGCCATGCCAACCATGTTATCCATTGTTTATGTCCTGTTAAAACCTTCCCTTCTTGTTTACCTGTCTCTGGATTCCACACAATGATCTACAAACAAAACAAAAACAATCATATAAACAGGGAAAATCATCTTCACAACTTTGATAGCTTCAATTTCCTTGACATCAGAGGTTTAAACAAAGCAGCAATAATTTGATAAGTGGAATGTATCTTAAATGGTCTTAAGTAGCTGGAGTCACTCTAGCAACATGTTTACAATTGAGTAGTAAAGATGTGCAAATGATATCATTTTGAGCAAGCAAATTGTGTTGAATTTACCAAGTGCTGTCTTCAGCCGTTGAATGCACTCACCTGACTATTCTTGCAGCCTGAAGCTAGCCGTCTACCATCAGGAGACCAAGCTATGCACAGCACCCAGTGCTTATGCCCTAAAGGAAATAAAAGCTGAAATGCTCTTCATGAAAAGTGAAGTGATCTAAAATCATGGAATTCAGTTGATTTATTCATAAAGTCCAAACCAATGTGTATCTACAGGTATAGCACAGGAACCAATACACCCATAAGAGAATATGTAAATGAAACATGTTTGTGAGTGCATTAGTGAATACGCACTGCACGCAGGATAATGAACTAGACTTGTCCTTCTGGTTGTAACAAGTGACTTATGCAGGAGCTAAACACATGCATTATTTGTTTTATAAGACGAGTCTACAATATAATTATAATATTCAGTTCTTGTAAAGCCCATGTCACATTATAACGACAGAGCTGCCAACCTTGAGCAACCAAAAAAAGGAATCATGATGGCTAAAAAAAAAGAATTTCAAGCAAAAAAAAGGAATCCATTAAAACGAAACAACCACTCGCGATACACTTCAAATGCAGAAATGTCCATTCCTTGTGCTGTTATTTCCATATTATATTATTTATTTACAAGTAGGTGGTGTACAATGGAACAAGGAGTTTTTCACTGAACTTTAATAGCTTGGTAAGGAAATCTGACAAAGTATTTGTGCTAAGACTTGGGCTAAACTCTGTGGAGTTCTTGTGTACAAGACTAAAGATCCTCTCATCTTCAGCATTGCTATGAGCAACTGACAGGATAGCAGACATGACTTGTGGAGTTCTTGTGTACAAGACTAAAGATCCTCTCATCTTCAGCATTGCTATGAGCAACTGACAGGATAGCAGACATGACTTGTGGAGTAATCAGTCCGTTGATCGAAATACTGTCCAATGTTTTGACTGCTCCCTGAACTTTCTGCCATGTCCTTATGCTTATTCCTTTTGAGATGGGCCTGGATGTCATTTGCTCCCCCGTGGGCTATGCTTAAGTCAGACGAACAAACTTGACACCTCGCACTGAAATCATCCCTCTTAGATCGAAGAATACATGGCCATTTGCTTGAATATTCTGAGCGTAAATGTTGCTTATTCCTGGCAGATTTAGCACCAGAACTTGAACTTGAAGTCGACGCCATGAAATATGGTGATCTATATTAACCAATATGGCGCGCGAATGTGCAATACGTAATAGACATGCATTGCGATGCGGTTGCCTGGAAGTACTTGTATTTGTTAGAACCGCGCACCCCCATTACTTTCATACATAACATACACAAAACATGTTGTACACATTATACATACTATCAAAATTCTAAAACAACGTATTTTATGAAGTAAAAATGTAGTACCGTAATTTGGGTGAAAAAACAGAATGATTCCGGCAAAAACGTAATGGTTGTTGGCAGCTCTGTAAAAACCCTATGCGCTTCAAAAGATTGGAATTTATTACCTTGGCTTTAGCTCTATTATTAGCACACAGTGCATTTCAAGGAATAATCCTACCAGGTACCCATTTAGCTCACCTGGGTCAAGTGTGGCAAATGTAGATTAATATCTTGCCAAAGGACATTAGTGCCGCGGCGGGACTCGAACCACGGATCTTGTGATCCACAGTCCGGTGACATATCCACCCGACCACGACACCTCTACATAATGTGAGTATAAAGTCAAGAAATTAGCTATAAACCCAATCAAAAGGCCAAGAGTCACACATCGTAGAGGCAGCTATTTGCTTTATTGGGAAAAAGTCACATCATGCAGTGTACGCAGCTAAACAGTTGTACATACAATGCTGGTTTCAGTGCACACATCACCGAGGAACTGGCCATATGAAATTATGTGCATTACAAGATGCATGGAGCTTGCACATAGAGTTCCCACCAACTTGCATACTGCTGCTTTACAATTGCCTAGCCTGGCGCGAAAAAAAGAATTATAACATAAACATGTGACTTGAAAACAGGTTTGGCATTGGCTACACTCTTGAACTCGTCATATAGAAAGTAACAATGAAAGATACAGCTGATANGTGCTTCCTTTTAAACTGGTTGTACTTCTTTACCCATGTTAAATCTTGCTACTTACTTGCCCGTGTGTCCATTCCATAACTTTATAGACTTGTCAAATGATCCGCTGGCTACAAGCCTAGTGTCTGGAGAGAAGGCTACATCATTAATAAGCTGCATATGACCCGTCATCCTAGCAACAGATTTTGTTTCTTTCTCTGGTTGCCATAGAAACAGAGTGAAATCATCTGAGCCTGTCACCAAGCGCTCTGGTTCAGATCCCTGTCAAAGTAGAAGAATAAATGAGAAATATGAATGACAAATAGGAGGCGCGATAGCTCAGTTGTTAGAGCAGTGTTCTCGTTATCTTGTGACCCTGGTTTTATACCAAGGCGATGCTTTAGTGCCCTTTGTTAATGCATTAATCCTTATTACCAGGTCTCTCGGAGAGGACTTTAAGCCGTCGGTCCTCTGGTTGCTTACTAACAAGCATTTATGATTTCATTGCAGACAGGTGAAATAACCACCACTACTACCACATTAACTACATATAACTTTCCAGTTGAAAATATTGCACAAGCATTAATATTTCACAAGAATTAATGATACAAAATAATCAGAATAGTTGACAGATACTGGTATCCTATCACATATTCAGATAACTCATTTAAAAAAATTATCCAAGCTAACCCTTCATATTTTGGACCAATGAATTTCAAAGGTGTTGGTAGGTACTTATAACCATGGGAAAACCTTCTCACCTTGACTGTATCATATCTATCCTGAGCAATCTTTGACAGTTCTTCAGCTGGAAAAAACATAAACATGTATCAAATGATTCAGATTAAATATTGTCTACATGCAAATTAGTAAGAATCAAGAATGCTCTTACATAGAGTACATGCATATCTCATCCTTTCTTTTATGCCACTATAATGCAGCTTTACAGCATTTTCAGCACTTTGTTGGTATTAGCACAATATTTTTAATTAGAAAACTGTTATCACTATTTGAGAACTGAATAATGTAATGTAATGTAAGGTGATGTCCTCCACTTAAAATGTCTCTTTACAAATAATATAAATGATTATAATGAAAATAATGCTGATATGAAAAAAAATCAATAATAACAAAAATGATTGTAGCTGTAATTTGGTTTCTGCTTTAAATACATAACCCTGAATACAGCATGTCTTGATGAGTACATTGAGACGTTTAAAACTACATTAACTTGCACTTAAGTCAGAGGTTAACAAGCTGGGGAAAAACAGTTGACAGGTTGCAAAACTAGCAAGGTAAAAAGTTAACAAAATATCAAGCAGTGTGTCAGGTATGTCCTAAAGATCATGACTACCCTGTCCCAAAGATCATGTCTAAACTTGTTCCAAATATCATGACTGACCGGTCCCATAAATAACTAACCTGATTGGTTGATGCGTTGGTAATTAATGGTAGCTTGTACAGGATCGAACCAGCTAGTCCTCATCACATAGTCTGTACTCAGCGCCATAGTATTCACCCAGTGCCCATGACCTTGTAATGTCCTACATAAGATACCCTGTAAAATCACAAA
>BEXV01002755.1:0-20442 GCA_003118195.1 Hemicentrotus pulcherrimus | reverse complement strand
AAACTCTGTGGAGTTCTTGTGTACAAGACTAAAGATCCTCTCATCTTCAGCATTGCTATGAGCAACTGACAGGATAGCAGACATGACTTGTGGAGTAATCAGTACGTTGATCGAAATACTGTCCAATGTTTTGACTGCTCCCTGAACTTTCTGCCATGTCCTTATGCTTATTCCTTTTGAGATGGGCCTGGATGTCATTTGCTCCCCCGTGGGCTATGCTTAAGTCAGACGAACAAACTTGACACCTCGCACTGAAATCATCCCTCTTAGATCGAAGAATACATGGCCATTTGCTTGAATATTCTGATCGAAAATGTTGATTATTCCTGGCAGATTTAGCACCAGAACTTGAACTTGAAGTCGAGGCCATGATGACGTGATTTCGTTGTCGATGTCCGGTCGAATAGCGATCACTTGACTAAGCTGCCATCATGCTGCGATGAATGAATAGCATAGTACACGCACGGAATACACATGGCGCGATGGCATGGTACACACACACATTCACAACAATACGGCGCTCTGCATCGCTGCGACACATGCATGCGACACGTGCATTCATACATTGTAGCATGCATGCAATGTGGAAACTGGAATTATGTGCATTTAATACAAGATGCATGGATCGAAAGTGTTGCATGGAGCTTGCACATAGAGTTCCCACCAACTTGCATACTGCTGCTTTACAATTGCCTAGCCTGGCGCGAAAAAAAGAATTATAACTTAAACATGTGACTTGAAAACAGGTTTGGCATTGGCTACACTCTTGAACTCGTCATATAGAAAGTAACAATGAAAGATACAGCTGATATCGAACAAGTACATTTTATAACCTACAATGCATGTACCTCCAAGTAGAATTAAAGGGAATGTCCACTTGACATTTACTTGGCTTCAATACAAACAGACAAATGAAGAGAAACAAATGGTGAAATTTTGAGTAATGTCCAATTAAAAATAGGAAGTTATGCATTTCTAAGTTGTCATCAGTGAAACACATATTGGCAATTCTGTGACGTATCTTGCAAGATCCTCTCCAATTAGTATGCATTAGATTTGGTTACATTACGATAATGGTCCATGTAAAATACCAAAATGCTAGTTGCCTACCTTTACAGGTGTGGTGTGGGGTTTCAGTTGTTACATCCCAGAATCTGACAGTTGTATCTCCAGAGCCACTTGCCAAATATCTAGATATAAAATATTCATAGTTTGATACGCTTTGAGATAACAAAATAATATATCAGTCACTCATATACTTATCATTCACTAGAAAACAAAGATGATGAAAATGCTAAGAGGAGAACAAAAATTGTGTACAAAGATATAAGAAACGTTTTTTCTTCATTTTTCAAGTAAAATGCTTGTAAATGGATTCTACACACTATGAACATGACGGACAAAGAAAGGGGACAAAATATACAGTTCCTCAGGTAGACAAAGGAACATCCTTTCACTGCTATTATGTAAAAAGGTGAATATGCATGTGACACCTGTTCTACACATCTTTACATAATTGCAGTGAAGGGATGTTCCTTTGTCTACATGAGGAACTGTATATTTTTTCCGCTTTCTTTGTCAGTCATTTTCATAGTGACATCTTCAGACTGGCACAAAGGTCAGATGAGGTCAAGCCACATCGAAAGAGCATTGTGATTCGTTTGCTCTAAAAATGGTTTCTTTTTCTATTTCAAAAGTTTATAACATTGTGTCTCAACAAGACTTTAAAGGTAGTGAATCCCTTTTTGCAGCCAACATCAAATTCTGTAGGCCTTTGCAGGAATCATGAGTGTGTCATGTACGTCCATCTGTGAAATGTAAACGTTAGCAGTGATCTAGGTATGCAAGGGAAACCCGTTTACTCTCTAGACTTTACTGTCAGACACTGTTGAAATTCGTCCATAACATAGATAAAATTAGCTGTAAAGGGTGTTTTATCATTTGTACACATCAATGACCCACTTCTTATAATGACAAAAATTAAACTGATCAAGTCTTTCCTCAGCACAAAACGTAAGATTATGCGGTAGAAGGGTCTGAAAATCAGACTACCTTCAAGGCATATGTTTGGCAATGCGTGTTAGAAAATTCTTAACGGTTGATATCATTCCATTAAGAGGCAATTACCAGTTCTAATCTTTTAAGAGTTTTTAGTTGGTATTAATTATCCCTTGTTTACCATATGATTTACATAATTTTGTATTTTCAGCCTGCAAAAGGGACAGACTGTCTTTCAGAGGTGAAAGATTTGAAAGAAAAGTAGCCATAAAACAGAATTATCTCAAATGTAGCAGTTTCCAAAAACCAAGAAAGGACATTATCAATTATCCAACAGAGCAGCTAGAGTTAAATCAATTGTCTCCAGGATTACCTTCCATCTGGACTGAATGCTACTGATATCACGGCTTCTGCATGTCCTTCTATGGTGCTTGTACATCGTGTGACTGCTCTTACTTTAAACAGAGCTTGAGGTTGATAGACGATTGATAGCACTTGCTCCGTTTCCTGATCCTCCTTACTTAGACTCTCTGAAAGAGTGGATGTGATCTCCTTCTCATCTACATAGAATGCATATGGTACTGTATCTTCCTGTGTGGGATAAAATAGAAACTCGTCACAGTATTTCTTTTTGTGCAGGTATGAAATCATNGGCAAGACATTGATCTTCATTTGTCACTCTCCACCCAGGTGTTAAATGGGTACCCGGTAGGATGGGAAAGCTAATGTGCTTAGATTAGCAAGTGTGCGCTTGTAAAAATGACGCCTGGTTGGAATACTCCCCAGGGAGTGGAGAATGTGCATACATTGTGTGCGGGTAAGCCTGAATCCGATGACCGGGGTAATAATATATATATATATATCTTTAAAGGGTCCACCTGGAAAGCGCCATATAAGAAATAGTTATTATTATTATCACAGTGTGTCTTCTTGTGTGGGTATGCAATCATTAAAAGCTCATCAGTGTGTCTTCTTGTGAGGGTATGAAATCATTTACAGCATATAAGCGTGTCTTCTTGTGTGGGTATGAGATCATTAAAAGCCCATGTGTGTCTTCTTGTGTGGGTATGAAATCGTTAAAAGCCCACAAGTTTGTCTTCTTGTGTGGGTATAAAATCATTAAAAGCCCATATATGTGTCTTCTTGTGTGGGTATGAAATCATTAAAAGCCCATATATGTGTCTTCTTGTGTGGGTATGAAATCATTAAAAGCTCATCACAGTGTGTCTTCTTGTGTTGGTATGTAATCATTAAAAGCTCATCACAGTGTGTCTTCTTGTGTGGGTATGTAATCATTAAAAGCCCGTCAGTGTGTCTTCTTGTGTTGGTATGTAATCATTAAAAGCCTATATGTGTGTCTTCTTGTGTGGGTACAAAATCATTAGAAGCCTGTCAGTGTGTCTTCTTGTGTGGGTATAAAATCATTAAAAGCCTATATGTGTGTCTTCTTGTGTGGGTATACAATCATTAAAAGCCTATCAGTGTGTCTTCTTGTGTGGGTATAAAATCATTAAAAGCTCATCACAGTGTGTCTTCTAATTGTGTGGGTATGTAATCATTAAAAGCCCATCAGTGTGTCTTCTTGTGTGGTATTACATCATTAAAAGCTTATCAGTGTGTCTTCTTGTGTGGGTATGAAATCATTAAAAGCCTATCAGTGTGTCTTCTTGTGTGGGTATTAAATCATTAAAAGCCTATCCCCACTCATCTTCTTGTGTGGGTATTACATCATTAAAAGCCCATCACTATGTCTTTTTGTGCGGGTATGGAATAATTTTAAAAATCATCTGTTTGTCTTCTTGTGTGGGTATGAAATCATTAAAATCACATAATTTGTCTTCTTGTGCAGGTATGTACTATTTCAAAAATTATCTGTTTGTCTTTTTGTGCGGGTAAGTAATCATTAAAAGCCCATCAGTGTGTCTTCTTGTGTGGGTATGAAATAATTAAAGATTTTTTTTTAAACACACTAAAAATGTCATAACTTTCTCACTTGTCTGATTTCTTTCAATTTTTTTTCAAATATGTTTTTCATATCATATGTATTTTAATATTGAAAGTAAGTAAAACTGGAGCCAGGGTTGACATGTATTCTTTTACTAATTTCGTTTTCAAGCTAAATTCCCTTCTATTTGGAGTTAAAAGCATATCACACTAGTGTTTCAATATTTGTTCTATGGGCGAAGAATATTTCATAAAACTGAAAAACTAATCCAATTCACACAGTGAAAACAAACAAACATATACCACACAAGTATGTCTACAGTATCTTATTAAAGATCTGTTACAAACCTGCTGAAGAATTGCATTGCATATCAACTGTAGTTTTTCTGTTGAGACATCTAGAGGTAGATCAAAAGGAGCTCCTGCAGCCTCTCCTTTTTCACTCACAAACTGAGCAAGAATACGCTGTCCTTCTTCCATTGTCTACCTGTATTTTGATGCAATACATGTAGTGGTTGATATACCAAAGAAATATGACATTACAATCATCATGTGTAAATGCGATTTCTAAATGATTGTAAAATTCAGCCTTCCTTCCAGCAAAGATTAACAGACAGTGTCTCAGATTTTTTTGGTGATGTTTTAACCAATTTTTACTCAAGAAAGGGATAAGGTTAGAATTCTTGGTAGATTTGTGTCAATTTGGTATAGATCTACCGGTATACAAGATATATTGCCTGCTTTAATAATCAAGGCCTGGCTGTTTCTCTACTGGCTCTTGGGGACGTTGCATCCTCCTATGACCACAAGGCGGGCCATGGTTGGCAGCGCGCAACGAGTGCAACATTCCCTTGAGCCTATCAGGCCTCTCATAGCAGTCCATATCATTACTGGATGGGCATGCATTATAATCCAAGATGGGGGCCCACATGTTTTGCCTCTTTTCTTAGACAAATATTATTCATTTCAAAGTCATGAAAAGGCACTAAATATCAGCAAACATGGTCTAGAGTCTACAACAACTCCAAATAACAAAATAATCCCAGCTATGCATTTTTAAAGGCATTTGATAGCCAAAAACTTTTTCGGCACTAAAAAAAAAAAAAATGGAGATGTTTTTGTGGCCGATTATTTTTGCCAATACCAATCACAGGTGCGAGGGTTTTGCTCCAATCTTTCGATCCAATCAAAGCCCTAACTGACAGGGTTACAGTTGGCTGTCTATCTTGCATTCGCAGATAGCCCGACGCTCATTCATTTTGTTGTTCAATTCGTTTGTGTCTCCTGCTGCTGACCTGTGTTAACAACCGATCGCAGCGATAAACAAATGCGATGACAATTGGGCATTGATTGAGGTCTCGACTCTCTATTCATTTTGAAAAAACGTCATAAAATTAGAAAATGGCAAAACAGCAGTAGATGGTTGGCCCAATAGGGTGTCTGATCGCGCACCTAATGTTGTGTGCTAAAATCCTTCCCATTGAGATTGCACACATTCCTATGCAGTCTACGTGCATTGCGCGACCATGAAAATTGGTCAATGGTTTTATGAAAAAAAATTGAAAATTCAAACCTTTGGGGCCTTGTGATCCTGAAGGTCAAACTTAATAAATGAGGTGTCATATGAAAGAGCAGGTTTTTCTCCATATTCCCCAAGGGGACGCACCCCCAAAATTCTAAAAATATCTTGGTCAAAACAGCGATTGAAATGTTGTTTGCATCCTAGCTCCAAAATTTGCCACTTTCATAAACTGTGCCCCCGCGGCTTACATGTAAGTAGGGCTAAACGTAAGGAAAATATGTATGCACTTTTTTTTTTGCTAGCCCTAAGAGATCACTCGCCCCAACAGTTTAAAAATACCCTTCCCCTTATTTGTTGGATCAGCTAATTAGGGAGGCGTGAGCTCCACTTAGTCCAAACCATGGTTACATCGCGCAACATCTGCGCGTGCGAACGACGTGAAAGTATGGGAAGCCATTCGCACAATAAAACCCGGAAGTGAATACATGTATAGATCTAGTCAATGGTGGCAT
The DNA here is from genome assembly GCA_003118195.1 of Hemicentrotus pulcherrimus. Classification (NCBI taxonomy): domain Eukaryota; kingdom Metazoa; phylum Echinodermata; class Echinoidea; order Camarodonta; family Strongylocentrotidae; genus Hemicentrotus; species Hemicentrotus pulcherrimus. The sequence goes on along the minus strand of BEXV01002755.1, from coordinate 14,466 downwards.
TATCGCGGAGACGTGCACGTTGTATCCGCGATATTGCCATTGACTATAACGTGTATTCACTTCCCAGTTTTATTGTGTGAACGGCTAGCCATACTAGTCAATGGCAAATATAAGCGCAGACAAAATGCGTCCTCAAAAATAAGGATCGTCTGCATTTTCATGGACGTTTTTATTCATCAGCGCTCTTCGGGTTTCGGGTAACCGAATGGCAGGCTGGCGATGCCAAAAATGGATTCCCCAGGGCTGTAGTTCACTGTCTACTTTTATGGGGTGTCCGTCTTCCCAAGGATTTATTGAATGAGGAGGTCTCTGTACAATTTAAAGATGAAGTTGAGTTCTGGTCATGCGATTGCTTTGTGAAAGAAACGGTGTGGAATCGACCAGAAAAGGTTGATCATCTAGCATATAAGAATTTGNATATGAATATTCCAGCTTTTTGGAGGGGCTGTATCTTTTGATAGAAACATCGATGAGACTTGAAATTTGAAATGTATTATTATGATTACATTTTTTATTTAAATATCAAACCTAAATGGTGAAAAACGATCCCAAATTGAAAATTGAAAAATCGTTCAGACACCCTACCAAGAGATCACTCGCCCCAACACAACAGTTTAAAAATACCCTTCCTGCTACTTGTTGGATCAGCTAATTAGGGAGGCGTGAGCTCCACTCAGTCCAAACCATGGTTACATCGCGCAACATCTGCGCGTGCGAACGACATGAAAGTATGGGAAGCCATTCGCACAATAAAACCCGGAAGTGAATACATGTAATAGATCTAGTCAATGGTGGCATTATCGCGGAGACAACGTGCACGTTGTATCCGCGATATTGCCATTGACTATAACGTGTATTCACTTCCCGGTTTTATTGTGCGAACGGCTAGCCATACTAGTCAATGGCAAATATAAGCGCAGACAAAATGCGTCCTCAAAAATAAGGATCGTCTGCATTTTCGTGGACGTTTTTATTCATCAGCGCTCTTCGGGTTTCGGGTAACCGAATGGCACGCTGGCGATGCCAAAAATGGATTCCCCAGGGCTGTAGTTCACTGTCCACTTTTGTGGGGTGTCCGTCTTCCCAAGGATTTATTGATAATGAGGAGGTCTCTGTACAATTTAAGGTAGAGTCTAGTAATATCATCAGTATCCTTATCCCCTGCGACGACTTGTCTTTATTTTTTGATGGTAATACCTAACTTATGTGAAGCTGAATCTACGAAGAAAAAATTAGAAAAGATTAGATTTCTAGAAAGGAATTTTGGAATTTTTACCTTTACCGTGGACTTGTAATAAAGGAGGTCGGTCGAAGACTTGAGGTTGAACAGTAAAGTACGCCGGTATCGCAGGTCTATGCTACACGTATTTGACAACCCACGTGCGTGAAAGAAAAAATAAACAAGACATGTGGACAGAAGAGAAAACAAAAAAAGAAAAATTAGGTGTCTTACAACTCGTCCACATTACATATTGGAATAAATTCCTCGGTGCGCTCTCTGCAAAAAAATAGGCAAAAAATAAAAAAACATGAATTGCAAAGCTTCCTAGAAACCTCATGATAAATTAATCAACTAGTGAAGTACTGTTCAAGTACAATATCAAGGTTTTCTATGTTCTTACCAGTACCACATCAAACAAGAAAAAACGACCGGATAATTTCATTAGGTCGACCTCACTATTATACTTCTACCGAACTCCGATTGAACGAGGCGGCCGGAGCGACATTACGTTACGATCCAGATTGGGTTTGAGGTTAATAATATAAACGTTATGGGTTAAAATTTAAAGATTGCTAAATCTGGATTCTGGAACAGGTGAACATCAGGAATGACTTCCAATAAAGAGGAACAACAGGTTCGTTATTGTTATCTTATATAGATTTAGATGTAGTGGTTATATCCACTCCAGCAAAGGCAAAGCAAAGAGTAGGGTGTCTGATCGCGCACCAGGTTTTGTGTAAGTAAAACCCTTCCCATAGACATTGCACACATCCCTATTTCTATATGTGCATTGCAAAATTGGTCAACTTAAAAAAAAAAAAATTAGATTCAAACCTTTATCTGTTGCGATCCTGAAGGTGATACTCAATGAATGAGGTGTCATATGAAAGGGCAGATTAATCTCCATATTTCCTAAGGGGTTTCATCTCGGAATTCTGACTTGGACTTGGTCAAAACAGCGATTTAAATGTTGTGTGCATCCTAGCTGTAGCTCCAAAATTTGCCACTTTTTAGAAATGATGCCCCGACTGAAAAGTAGTCTGAGTTGTAGGAATCCATACGCTTGTTTTTACACTGGCCCCAAGGTAGGGCTGCGACGAGTAGTCAAATGCTCGAGTACCTGCACTGTTGACAACTACTCGAGTACGATTTCTCATACTGTAATTAACGGTGTATTAAACCGCACTTTTTGCCACTGAAAAAATGTCAATACTGGTCAAAGTCCGGGTGAGGCTTATTCACGTTTAAACCCACACACACAAAAAAAGGAAGTCAAAACCAGCACAAATTTGCACATTTGGGACTACGAAGGGTACAATAACTAGATCTAAACCACTATGGTACAGAACATTTCCCACACATTTTACAAACAATTTGATCTTGCATTATTGACATGAAGACGAAAATAATCTTCCAAAAACAACATCTGCCGATAGATCTTGATCTAAGTTCGTGCCAATGCATTGCAAAAGTAAAAGTAGGGTGTCTGATCGCGCACCTAATGTTGTGTGCTAAAATCCTTCCCATTGAGATTGCACACATTCCTATGCAGTCTACGTGCATTGCGCGACCATGAAAATTGGTCAATGATTTTATGAAAAAAGTTGAAATTCAAACCTTTGGGGCTTGTGATCCTGAAGGTCAAACTTAATAAATGAGGTGTCATATGAAAGAGCAGGTTTTTCTCCATATTCCCCATAGGGGCGCAACCCGAAATTCTTAAAATATCTTTGTCAAAACAGCGATTGAAATGTTGTTTGCATCCTAGCTCCAAAATTTGCCACTTTCCTAAGCTGCGCCCCCGCGGCTTAAGTAGGGCTAAACGTCAGGAAAATATGTATGCACTTTTTTTTTCGCTGGCCCCAAGAGATCATTTGCCCCAACAGTTTAAAAATACCCTTTCCCATATTTGTTGGATCAGCTAATTAAGGAGGCGTGAGCTCCGCTCAATCCAAACCATGGTTACATCGCGCAACATTTACGCGGGCGAACGATACAGTGAGTGAAAGTATGGGAAGCCGTTCGCGCACAAAAACCCGGAAGTGAATACACGTTATAGTCAATGGCAATATCGCGTAGACAACGTGCACGCTGTCTCCGCTATTTTGCCATTGACTATAACGTGTATTCACTTCCGGGTTTGAGTGTGCAAGATTTCCTCCCATACTAGTCAATGCGGAGACAGCGTGGCTCAAGCTACAAGTTGCGCATGACATGCGTACGCTATGCATACGCTTGCATATCGCGCGATACAGCTGTTTGGCTAAATTTAGCAAAACAACATAACTCTGCGGTTACGTCTTTTTCGTCGATTCTGACCAAATCGATATGAATATTTCAGCTTTTTGGAGGGGCTGTATCTTTTGATAGAAACATCGATGAGACTTGAAATTTGAAATGTAGTATTCTGATTACATTTTTAATTCAAATATCAAACTAAAATGGTGAAAAACGATCCCAAATTGAAAATTGAAAAATCGTTCAGACACCCTAGTAAAAGAAAGGGCCGTTTAACGGACCTGCTGCGAAGCAGCTAGCACGCGAAGTCGCAATTTTTAATCCATTTCAATATACAGGTGTACATTACAAAAAAATAGAGTCTACATAGATTCTAGATCTATTATTTTTTTTATTTTTTTTGTAAAGGTCATAATCGGGGGTCGGTTAATACAAGAGGGCGGTTAATACAACCTTAATTACGGTACTCGAATATTCGGCGGCAAAAAAAATAATAATAAATAAATAAATAAATTCCCGGTCACCTGGCACAGTCCAGGCCAACGCTTACCTCGCTGGCATGGTACCGTTGGTAAAAATGTTTCCCAACTCACCACTCAGAAACTGAGACCAAATGTCTGGATTTCTGTTTGGACTCTGAGGAAAATGGATTATTCTGCCATCTTTGGTTTTTAAAACAGCATTGTTTACTGTTATATCATTATTAAATCGGTGCCTTCAACTGCAACTCGAAGGGAAATTGCATGCCTTTTCGGCGACCAACTTGGGGATACTGCTCAAGTGGTATGGTGTTGTCAAAAGAAAAATTCAAAAAAATCCAAAAAATTCAAAAGAATTATAAAAGAACATGGCTTCCGAATATTCAAGTATTCACTTGTAAGCCTGGGAGTGTACTCTGGTACCTCATTACACTGTTGTGCACAGCCTTACCCCAAGGGATCACAAGTTATAAAAGTTTGAAAATACTGTTCCCCCCATTTTTCGGATCAGCCAAGTAGGGAGGCCTGAGCGCCGCTTAGCCCAAAGGGATATACAACTGTCCCTGATTCCCTAGTCCTGGAGTAACTGACTCCTTCACCTTCAACAATATTGGATTCATGGCTGTCCCTGACTATCCAAGTGCTGGAATAACTGACCCCTCCCCTTCAACAACACTGGATGCACAACTGTCCCTGATTCCCTAGTGCTGGAATAACTGCCCCTCCCACTCTAACAACACCGGATACACATCTGTCCCCGACTATCCTAGTGCTGAAAAATCTTGCCCCTTTCTTCAACGACATCAGATACAATTTTATAATCAACCTTCAACAATGTTACCTAGTCTCTTTAACTGGAATAAGATACAAGGTAACGACCTTTGACCATTTTCATCTGTGTTTTCTCCCAAACGCATTCACAGTGGCCATTTCATCGGAGTCACACTGATTGAAAGAGAATTTCTCCCGCCCTTGAGCAGGAGAATTTAATTGCCTATTTCTCTTTTTTTCATCGGCTATTCTATCAGCTTTTTCTCCTCTGTACCATTCATATTGACCGTTACATCGGGTGCGTCGGGATGCATCCAGTAAAAATCAGGCCACTATGAAAGGGTACCGGAATGTTACACATACATTGTAGAGTAGAATAAAGTGCAAAATGTGTTGGAGCATCAGCTAAGTTGTAGCTCAGGCCCTATTTCAAATGTACCAAGGTAATCTGCATTATCTTGGCTAGTAATATAAATCTTTAAAGATGAGTTATTTTTAATAAAAGAAGAGAAACAGATTAGAGAAAGTTTTGTCAAGGTCGGATTGAAAATGGAAAGCTATGATTTCTGTGAGCTCCTCTCCAATTTGCTCTGTACTGAAAATGTCATGAACTTATTGATGACGGAATAGATTTGTTTCATACAGGGGTTGTATAAGCATATTTGCAATAATTATATTTAGGATGCATGTACATGAATGATGAAAAATTTTCTCAAGGGAAAATAGAAATTGTTGAAGTTTTGTTAGTACAGTGCGATTGGTAGGGGACCTCGCAAGATATGTCACCGGAGTGAAAGATAGGCTGATCTAGAAATTATGTTTCTTTGGTAAATCCACCGAGGGAAGCTTATCTCCTGTGGCAGGCTAGCTACAGTGTATACAGTCAAAGGCGTTGGCTGTTAGTCTTAGCCTACATGTACATGTACATGTTAACTAAGGTTGGACAAAAAATTGAAATAAAGAGATAATACAGCACTACATGTATCTTTAACTTTTTTTTTAGTGTGTCCACTTTCACAGTGTTTTTTGTACTGATTTTTTTTTCAATTTTGACCCTAAGCAACTTCTAATCCAGGTTTGATTGTCCTTTTAAAAAGATGACTTAAAATGGTTTTAAAGTCTTCATAGTTGTTTTGAATTTATCATTAATATATAATGTATAAATAATTTTAGTATAAATATTCTACAACAAATATTGTGACTTCCTTTTTGCTACACATTGTATGAAGCCTATGATTATCTTGTGCAATTTATTGGACTTCATACAAACATTGCTGTGGCTGAATACAAGAAAATTCAATGCAAGTTGTAAATAAGTTGTGTATGATTGTCATTCAAATTCTTGTTTCATATTTCTAAGTAGCATTTTGATAATTGTGTTTTGCAGGAAGAGAGAGAAGTTCTACTTTCAATCTATGATGGGGATGCATGCTTCAAAGAGCTGAATGATACAACCTATCAGTATAGGGTAAGTTGTTTCAAAGCTGTTTCGTTGCTTTGTTTTCCCTAGGTGCTATAAAGCTGAGATATTATTGATATTGGGGGGGGGGGGTATTTCACAAAGATTCTAAGTCAAACTTAACTCGAAGTTGGACTTAAATATTATGGAGAGCCATTCGTAGCCTTATACTGAAATATATTCAAAAGCGAAAATTCAAGTATTTTAGACTTTCATATATTCCACATCAAGAACATGAAATCTCCCATGATAATAGAAACTATAAATGATTTGAATCAATATTTCATACCTTTTAAAATAACTTTTACAAAATAGGATGCTAACGGCTTTGAATAATTTTGAAGTCCAACTTAGAGATAAGTTCAATTTCAGATATTTGTGAAACACCCCCATGATGTATCAGCAGGGCTCCTAGCTTCTTCACAGAGTCTGGATTTTAATTCACATAGACTGTTTGCAGGAGCCATCTGTTGTAAAGTATAAACTTCTAGGGATCCAGAAATAATAAAAATTTTGGGACCCTTTAACAGCGGACACCTGTTAGTATTAGGCTGTGGTATCTTATGAATAGGGTACTGTCAGCTGAATTCAGCAGTGAATGAACTTGAGATGTAGGTTATTAATCATAAGCTACGCTCACAAAGGTTTGTACGAACGATGCATTCATACAAATCTCCATGTTTTTCCATTGTCTTCCCAAATTTCCATTGTCTGAAAATTGTTCGTACGGCGTTTATAGCAGTTCGTAATGGTATTTGTGACCGAGCTTTACACATAATGATTAGAATGAAGTTTTACATGTTGTACATTGTGTGAAGGGGGATATCCTTCATTAACCTTTTACACTCTACATAGTAAGTCTAGGGGGTGTGTCACATCGACTATGATCGACTTTAAAGGGATCATTTAACAGTGTCAAATCTGAGATACATGGCCCTAGGTGTTATCAGTGTCTGTAATATGGGGTAATTTTGAAGCGCTTCAAAATGTAATTTGTAATTCCAATCAAAATTATCTTGATAATCAGACAGGCGATCAGCTCGTAAAAGTCATGGGGTTCCCGACTGACCTAAAGGTTTATAATTATCATTTCATCATGAGCTAAATCCAGAATTTTGTTTCAGAATTTGAGATAAAGTTACTGGATCCCTTTAAGTTGGACTTGACTATGGCAGGTCATTCATGCCACTGGTTGCTCTCTCAATTATGATCTTTAGGTAATAATTTGTTCTTCAATAATGAACAATCAAAAAAGGCAAATTCTGTAGATTTGTGACCAGGATTTGTACGACTCTTGAGAAACCAATGCCAGGAAAGGCTTGCCATAGTGAAGTTCAACTTAAAGTCCATCTTAGTCTTTGTGAAACACTCCCCTGAAGACTAAAACTTGCAGTTGTAAAGGTAGATTATGTTGAAGATAGCCTGATTCCTGTGCTTTGGATTCCTTTCCAGGTTGGAGAAATTGGAGATCTCAAATCTTTCATGCTTGAAGTGAGTTGGGGTGACGACTATCCTTCTGTACCACCAGACATCACTCTAGATGCCTTCTTCAATAATCACATGTAAGAATGATCATTCACATTGCAACTAAATTTTCGGCCCAAAATCCACAGTAAGGGATGTGATGATTGTTGATTAATACCATTTTTTTTTTTAGAATAATATATAGGGCTTAATACAAATGTCTCTATTAGCGCTTTACAAATATACTAGTACCCCGGTCATTGGATTCAGTGCTTGCCCGCACACACTGTGTGCACAATTTCCACTCCCTGGGGAGCATTCCAGCCAGGCGTTACTTGACGCTCAAAAACTTTTTGACCAACAATGATGGTCGCATCCTACAGGGTACCCATTTAACACCTGGGTGTAGAGTAGCAAGTGCAGGTTAATATTTTGCCAAAGGATATTACTGCATTGTCGGGATTTGAACCTTTGACCTTTGCATTTCCAGTCAAGCGCCTTAAACCACTCGACAAGGACACTCCCACAATACCATACCAAAATTCACTTGAACTTTGAACCCAGAACCTTCTGGTTACTAAACAACTCCTCTGTACCACTATGGTACCATGCCTTCTAAAAAGGTTAAAGATCACTTGGGTCAATCTCCAATTTGTTATCCCTGTTCATTCTCATATTTCATTTCATTTCATGGTAAGATTGTAGTCTTACAGTGGGCATACTTGAAGCCATGGTCACAACCAACCATGCACCTGTATCTGTCTGCCTCTGCTCTTTGATGGATTTCATACAAAATCCTTACGGTGGACACACAGGTCTGCATGTTTTTTTAAAGGCATGCAGGAGGTTTTTCCCGACATGACCAAAAACCTCTGCATGTGGCTACTTTTTTTGTTTAAAGGTATTACAAAGTTTTGATATAGGGTCATGAATTTGGTTCAAATGAACATGTTGGAAGCATAAGCCATCCTACAATATTCAGTAATCGTTGTCATGTTTGAAATTGAGTCTAATGTAATGAAATTGTAAATAATAAACTCTTTATGTTGTATAGCTCCCTCTCAAGATCAAGATATTAATTAATCCATAAAACAATCTTTCTTGACTAAAATTAACCAATTGGCTATTTCCGTTTGGAAATAATATATCACAACTACATATTCTGAGATTTTCATGGTCGCAGCTACAATTGTAGTCGTCGATAAGCGCTATTTGAAATTTATCAAAATTTATAGGGAGCACCGGTAAATTTTGATTAATAATTTTACTTGAAAGCAGAAGTGTTTTAGGGCCTAAATTTTCTAGTGCTTATAATACATCCACAGGGGCATCCAAATACATGTATATCAAAATTGTAAAGAATCACTATCCAACCAATTTTCTAAATTTCCCAAAACTTTGTATTACCTTTAATGCACTTCACACTTGCAGCCGTTCATTTACATTTTTTTTTTTCACAAAGAAAAATGAGTCAGACATTGCTTTATAGTTTTCTAAATAATAATTCATATGACTAACAGGGAATTATCTTTCACATGTTGTAATGGTATTCATCTCTTACCTTTTCTTGCCTTTCCTTGTCTCAATATTATCTTTAGCTCTCAGACTATAAAAGAAAATGTCATCTCCAGAATGAAAGAAGAGGTAACTTTATACCAGTATACATTTTATAACAAGGACATAGTTCTGCAGTTCTATAGTAATTTTGAGTTCTTAACTTAAATTCCATCTGTGTATAAAAGCCATGTCAATGATTTGGTTTGTAATGTAACAAATGACAAAATGTGATGTTTGGAGATCTGTGATTTCACTGTAAACATAGGACAAATTGTGGTGATTGTCAGGTAAAAGTATGTGTCCAACCAACTCAAAACATTGTTTTATGTTTAATAGTTAAAAAGCTCTATAGGAGGGATTTCTATGTCAAGAGATTAAAAAATAGCTGTTTAGTAGAGTCGGTAGCTGGAAAGTAGTAGACAACAGGTTCAAATCTCTCCTGGTCTGTAAATTTCATCTAAAAACAATCTTGATAGCTAGCTATGTCCTGGTAGTTCCTTTTACAGTTAATGCGCTTAAAAATGTTCTTTTTCATGTCATAATCACAGGAAAATATCAAAGGTAATACAAAGTTTTGGTATGGGGTCATGAATTTGGTTCAAATGAACATGTTGGAAGCATAAGCGATCCTCCAATATTCAGTGATCGTTGTTGCGGTTGAAATCGAGTCTAAAGTTATGGAATTGTAAATAATTAACTCTTTATGCTGTATAGCTCCCTCTCAAGGTCAAGATCCTAATTAAGCTATAAAACAATGTTTCTTGATTAGCTATTTCCATTTATAAATTATATATCACAACTACATAGTCTGAGATTTTCATGTTCACAGCTACCATTATACGGCCGTAGGCGCTATTTAAAAATTTATCAAAATTTACTGGGAGCACCGGTAAATTGTTATATTCAATTTTTCTCGAAAGCAGAATTGTTTAAGGGGCTACATTTTCTAGTGCTTATATCCACAAGGGCATCCAAATATATCAAAATTGTTTTAAAAAATCACTATCCAACCAATTTCAAAATTTCCCAAAACTTTGTATTATTTTTTGTTATCTTACCCTTTGTAGGCAACTCAATGGCTAGATAGTGCAATGACCTTTACTCTGTTTGAGTTTGCCAAGGAGAATGCAGAGGACTTAATGACAGATCAAGAGGAGTCAGCCATACAAAAGGTATTTCTTACTCTCACAATGACACATCAGTTGCTCATCCATGGGTCAAATTTGTATGCCATTTAACAATGGGCTCATTACTAACCCTATATCTAGGACAAAATACAGTCCAAAGTAATTTCGCTGGTGTTAACCATGCATATACACCCAAAGGTATTCTTGTTTAGAATTTCACAACACAGTGCCAGATCCCCAACGTATTTTTCTTACTGAATATTTAGGGGGGGGGGGGTGATTAATAGCTGAAGCTTTGACTTGATTTTCAATGAATTCATGAAGGTTCATTAACCATATTATTATATTGGTATTTCAACAATTTGCAAATATGATATTAAAGGTGACATAGTCTTTAAACAGTTTAGTATCACTTTGAAAGGCGAAGTTATAATAAGGAATGATACGTATGAGACCATTTTATTATAATTCTTGAACTTCAGGCCTTTGTCAGGCATGCAGTATACTTGCTTACTTGTGTTCTTTGCGATCTCAATCGAGTCCAATCTGGTTTGACGGTTCATGATTAGTTTAACCTCACTGCTAAGAAAGTGATGTCGATGATTTTATCACTTAGGTTGCTTTCTTTGCTTCTCTGCACAGTCACTTATTTGCTACACGTGCAATTTCGCACAAAACAAGAGGCGCCAATCGATGGAAGAATACATACATGCAGCTTTGTGCAACAAAAATGGCTTTGCAAAAGTACCCATTTCTGGTCTTGATTAACTCCATGACCCCCTTATTAACACCGATATGAATTTATCTTGCACTGAAAATAGTTAAATAATCTTGAAGCCTTATATTGATCCCATATTGAATACAATGTAGCATGGGGAGATCACTAGATCACTATTCTTACCAGCAGATTATTCACGAGGATTTTAAGGATTTTGTATTTGTAAGATTTACACAGGAGCAGATTGTTCCAATGCTTTCCATGTAATAGCAAAGTAATTTTGTTGTCAATACTCTTGTTTTGCAGGTAGCCTATGTAATGCAACAAGTGTTCGAGTTAGTTAAGTGATCCTTTTCTTTGCCTCTTGAAAGAAAATCTGCTATTAAAGGCAATGTGAGCATGTCATTATGCCTTCAGATGATGCTGTGCTATTCCAGAGTAAAGATTTTCCAATGTCTTACTGTAAGGTTAACAGGCTGATATTTCCGCGTACAGACATTTTCGTGAATCACAGGCTAAGAGAAATATTCGCGATTCGTTGCTTTCGCGAATGGCACACCTCTGCAGTACTTCCATGAACTCCATGCTACACATACATGTACCAATGTACCATACACAAATAAAATAGTGAAAAACTTTCTCATGCCAACACATACACACACAGACTCAGTACACGTAAGTACACTTACAAGTTTGAGCAGCCCATATCGCACCACATAATAATGATAATAATAATAATAATAATAAGATATTTCTATACTGCAAATTGCGAATTGCCTCTAAGCGGTTTAAAAGAAAAACGTTTGAAAGTAAATGAAACAGAGTTTGCATTAATACAAATTACATCAATCCAATTAACATTAAAACTTTGCAAATGAAAACAATGTACCTTGTACCTTGTACCTTGTGTTCATCTCTTCCGAAAGGTCCGCTAGGAACTACGACTGGAAGTATAACTTGGCGTGACGAGAGTATAAGTTTGTGTATTTCAGGGGTTATGCTATTTTGTTTAATTTTTGGGTTGCAGATTTGAAGACTGTGCTGGATTTGATGTCCACGTTTAGTTGAGGTAGGTCATTCCAGAGCTTTACCGCTTCAGGGAAGAAGGATTCTGCAAATGGTGTTGATGAGCACTGACAGACAGTCAACTGTTTATCATGTGTCCGCCTACTTCTTGATCCTTTCCTCTGGACATAATCTTCAAATGGGATGTCTAGTTCTGCATTAATCATCTTGTGGAGTGTGGTTAGCCTTTGGATTAGGCGTCTTCTCTCTAAACTGTCCCATTTAAGTGTTGTCAGCATATTGGTTACGCTGGACCGGGGAGTGAAGTCGCCCAACACGAACCTCGCTGCCCTTCGTTGTACTTTTTGTAGCAAATCCCTGTTTTTCTTGGTTCCGGGGTTCCATGCCGAGCTGGCGTATTCTAAATGGGGTTGGACTATTGTCTTGTAGAGGTTCTCTTTCACAGTTCTTGAGCAGGAGGAGAAATTCCTTTTAAGGAAATTAAGCTTTTTTGTTGCTTTAGTTGCAGCATTGCTGGACTGCCTGTCCCATTTTAGGTTGTTATGTTCATGTACATAATTACAAATCATTTACATACAACCTAAATACAAATAGTTCATAAATTAATAGTATCCTACGTTAATCTAAAAAAAAAACATAAAAGGCAAAAGGTCAAAAGGGCTATTCAGGAACAAGACCTAAAGAGATGTGTTTTTAGCATTGTTTTAAATGTATTTAAAGAACTAGCATTGCAAAATTGAAGGGGGAGATTGTTCCAAAGAAATGCAGTTGCATAAACGAAAGAACGTTGACCGTATTGTTTGTAAAAAATAGTGTGAGACCGAGAGAGGAGAGATTGAGAACCAGATCGCAAAGTCCGGACAGGAGTATATCCAGGAAGGAGTTCAGAAAGATATGAAGGAGCGAAACCATGATAATTCTTGAAAGTAAGAGAGGAGAGTTTGTAAATTATGCGAGAAGTGATAGGAAGCCAGTGAAGTTTTTGGAGAACAGGTGTAATGTGAGAAGCACTGCTGTGTTTTGTATACGCTGGAGCTTTGAGGTTATTTTTGCAGGAAGACCAAGGGGAAGGGAATTGCAACAATCTAGCCTAGATGTGACAAAAGCATGGATAAGACGATGGGCTGTATTCTGGTCGAGAAATTTACAAATTTTTCCTAATTTCCTTATAGCTACAAAAGCAGATTTACAAATGGCATCAACATTTTTAGACAAAGTAAGGGAAGAATCCATATTAACACCAAGATTATGGGCCATAATGGATGGCTTAATTACAGACTGCCCAATTCCTATCAAAACTGATTTGTAGGAAATGAGAACAAAACTTGGAATGAAAGTGAAGAAATTTGGTTTTAGAGTCATTTAGAGAAAGCTTGTTTTGAAATGCCCAAGTTCTAACATCCTGTAAGCAATTTTCCATCTTCTGAACAGCAGAAGAGCGATTCCTAGAATGAAATGTTAGGTACAAATGCACGTTGTCTGCACATGTCATACATGAGATATTGTGAACCAATATGATATCTTGCACGGGTTGGCGACAGAGCCTTGTGGGACTCTGCACCATAGATTGTGTTTTTCTGGGGAAACAGAATTGATGGAGACAGACTGAGAACGACCAGCCACTTGGGTCATTATAAAAATTTGGCGAGTAAAGAGGGAGGCGCTTTGTTTCGATCAGAGGATTGGCATTCTCTGAGAGCTCAGCTCTCACGTGAGGCCTGGCGTTGTCGTAGATCAAGATGATAGAGGCATCATCAGGGAGCATGTTATTGCACTCTGCAACTGTTGCGGCAAGGAACCGTTTGAAACTTGGTCGGGTGACAGTCTCGAAAGCCGTATGATGCAAGAGACAACTGCTGCCGTAATGGTGAATGTGACATTGCAGTTACGACCCCGTTGCCAGTGTACGACCGCCCTAGTGGGAATACCTTGTGGTGCCCTCCCTTGGGTGTGACGTGTCCAGATGTTATACCCACACTCATCTATGAAGAAGCAGTTGGCCCAAACTCTTTGCTTCAGAAACCACTCTGCATACTCTCCTAGTTGTTGGAGGACACGTGCGGTGTTCCTAGCATTAGGTACTTCCAATGCGAGTATCAGCGTCACAAGCATGGCGTCAAGAGCCCTCGTTTTGGTGGTCAGGGACACTTCCAGCTTTTGGGGGAGGTCTTCCCTGAGTTTGTCCTTCATTTGCTGGAGCGCGAGTAGTGGATTTGTCTCCATGATATATTGAAGAAAGTTGTTTATATCATCATCTATCTTGGCATTACATGTACGTGCCCCACCTCTTGGTTGCTTCTCAACCCTACCTCTGTCCAGGTAGGCGGCTACTACTACGGATCGCACTGTAGACTGCTTTATCCGTAGATTATCTGCCAGTTCTAGAAAATCTTGGCCGTTTCCTT
>BEXV01002754.1:18998-56484 GCA_003118195.1 Hemicentrotus pulcherrimus | reverse complement strand
CAAAATCATGTCTTTTTGACGTCGTGTTATGTCGTCTTAAAGACGTAGTACACGACGTAAATATGACGTGATATTTACCAGTCTCTGCTATCAGGGCTGGTTTAATCAGCTGAGCTAACGTTTTTGCCCTATTAGCATTTTACAAACTCCGACCATTGTTTGTTCTCATGAATGTTCCAAATATATACAAGATACAAGATACATGGTATTTTATTTAGCCTTTGCAAACAAGTAACCGGCAAGAAACATAGTTATATGGTTTCCACTGGCGTTACACGAATATTCAAGAAAATGCATAATTACAAGAAATAAATACATCACGTTTATACCTATAGAAGAAATTAGGAACAAATACATGCAAAAGATGATGAAGCGACAAAAATGGTCATTGGTACTCCAAATCATGAGTTTCAAAATTAAAGCTTGGTCATTGCTATTTAAAATCATAATAGTGTCGGTATTAATTAATTTCCGACGCAAAAGTTTAACATTATTGACTTATAGCCAAAAAAGCATGTGTTTTCTCATGCAGAAAGTGTAATATATAGATTTCTTATTATGGGAAATCATGTTTTCTAGTTCATTCGCTGATTTTGTATTATTCTCACAAGGAAAAGAACCGCTCAAGGAATATTGGTATGTCATAAGTTGCACAATTCTTTGCTTTTCAAAGTTTCATGCCATCATAGTTCTGTTTTCAGATTAATTAACTCATGAACAGGCAGCGGAAGATCTATGTTTTTCGTCGCTCTCTGTTTTTCCGTCTTTTAAAAATATTTTAAAGGCCGCCGGCTTTAATTCGCCACTGGGCAGGTGTCCTACAATTAACATTAAAATAAATACAGACATAATACAGCAGTTAGAGAATAGAATACTTTTATCATCAGAAGACCTGCTTGTGCTCAAATGCAAATTGCAAGTCTGAGGGAACAATTTGCAGCTCCGTTCAAAGGGTGGATTCACAATTAACAGCGCCCCCACTGTAAGCCGCGATAGGCCAATTTTGTCTAGCTCGAGTGTCGGCAATTTTCAACCACTGCGGCCCAGTGACACTTTTCACCAATCGAAATGACCCAAGTGGTCCGAACTGTCTATTTTGATTAAATGGGATTGATTGTTCTAATATCAGCGCACAGTTTTATATTAAATTCCGATGTCAAAACCCAACCACCAATTGACTCTGACAGTGAAGAACGTATTGTTGTTCATGTGGTCAATATGACCACTTTTTGTAGCATCATTGTACATTGATACGTAGAATAGGCCTATTATATATAGTTTGCTGATATGAATACTACCCCTGATATGAAACGATATGAATACTACCCCTGACCAAAAATGACCACAATGGTCAGACCATTTTTTGGAACAAGCGCAGAATGTTACTCAAAACTTCCCCACCAAAAAATCTGATCAAATCTCCTTATCATTTAGGTTATAAACAATGCTGCATCTTGTACACTGTCGCTCATATAGTTGGAATATTTCAGTTTTATCCCAATTTATGGAATCATTAAAAAATAAGTTGAAAATAAAAGATATATATATATAATAGTATACATTCTCAGTTTTTATTAAATAATAATTTGACAATGTGTGTTTTGGGTTACTGCTAAAGCATGTGTATGCTTCTATGCTTACCAACAAGGGAACCTACGCCCCTAAGTCATAAATGATAGTAATGAGGATTAATGCCCCACTAATATAGCACATTGACACGGTTTTGATCCTGGGGCCTCACAGTTAAGAGGCAATTGCTTTGTCACTGAACCTTTAGCCATACTGACTGCATGGCCACCCAGAGGATTTGTTTATGTTCGGGACCGAGGTAAAATGCAATAATTTTTTGAAAATTTATTGCATTTTCTGTGTTTTTTTTAATCATTTATGGAAACTGCCCCTTACCCTAGCCCCTACTGCGTACAGTCATGGTTACTTGACAAAGCAACGGCCTCATAACTGTGAGGTCCCAGGATCAAAACCGTGTCGATGTGCCATATTAGTGCCCCTTTGTGGGGCATTAATCCTCATTACGTCATTTATGACTTAAGGGCGTAGGTCCCCTAGTTGATAAGCATAGTAGTATACACATGCTTTAGCAGTCACGCAAAACACACATTGGCAAATTATCATTCAATAAAATCTGAGAATGTATACTATTATTCTAGATTTATTTTTTTAGGATTATTTTAAAAATAATTTCATGAATTGGGGTAAAACAAAAATATTCCAATTATATGAGCGACAGTGTATTTCAATTTGAGTAATGATTAAAAATGATTTTTTTAGGCATAATCTTATTGCCAAAGCTCAAACACGGTTACGTCAACAACACTGACGTCACAACGGGGAAAATAGAGTGAACAGGATATTACATTACACCGATCGAATAGCCAAGACCAGTTGGATTGCAATCGGTTTGAAATTATTTCGGTTTCGTGGAATGAATGTCATTTTATAGCAGGGTTATTCCTAGGCTATAATCATGATAATTATAAAAAAAGTTATCGAGATATACAGATGCCCATTACCGCAAGGGTTCCTGCAATGATTCGGTCTGTCTAAAATAATTGTTAACGTGGTATATAAAAGTACATACGTCACACAATAAACACTAATACATTAATCTACAGAGAAGTACAGCACTTTTCAATACGTGTAAATGTATTGAAAAAAAAACTAGGAAAACTCTATTGCGAACTTACCGATTTCAAGCAATACAAAAATGAATGATACCATAATCCATAACGCTACTTTTGCTGCCATGTTTCCTGCTTGATTCTGTGTGAAGTATGCAACGATTTAAACGTAGGCCTAATGATTTGCACGAACCATATCAGAAGAGGATTGATTTATAGTTGATAAGATTATGTCAATATTTACATTGCAGGCACCCGAAAATGAGTCATAATGTCGAACAAACAGAAGAAGGGGCAGGTGCAGATCTTCTTCTCGATCCCCTTCCTATTAAATAACTGCCTCTTTGTGTTTGAAATAAAGGTGAATAATACAAGGCTATACCAGGTTTTATTTAGTTAACCTCTTCCTATTTCAATTTGTTATCCTCGGCATTTTTAAACCCTTAGGGAGGTGGATTTAGCTTCTTTTGGAATGTACCTAAACATTTTCATACTTCATGGTAAAATTTTGTTTCCATCTAGGAAATGATTATTTCATGACAAAAAACTCAATTCTTATAAAATATGGATTAACCTCCTTTTGGAATCAAGCTCTTCACATATTGCAAGTTGGAAGGAACAATTTGCCGCTCAATCCAAAGGGTGAATTCACGATTAACAGCGCCCCCGCCGCGACAGTGCAATCTCTTTAGTTCGCCGAACTGTGTACTTTGTACTTGATATTTCTGATATCAGCGCACCCTTTTACATTGAATTCCGATGTCAAAACCCAACCACCAATGGATTCAGATTGAAAAATATAGTCTGGTATTGGACAAATATATAGTCATTTTGACACAAAAACGTGACTGTAGTAATGTTGAGGTGGCCAATATGGTCATTTTTTGTAGCATCATGGCTTATTTTTACGTAGATTGGGCCTATCATCTCTCGTTTGCTGATAATAACAATAGGAATTGCGCCCCTGACCAAATGTGACCATTATGGTCAAACTATTACATTTTGGAACCAGCGCATAATTTCAGCCCGAGTAAGTTACTTAAAGTTTCCCTTCGAAACAAGTATGATAACATTTCCTTTTCTGTTAGGTTATAACAAATACCGTCGCTGATATTTTTGTAGACTTGTTCCTACGATGCATCACGTGAAATCAGGTAAAGAATGGTGTCGTTGCATGGCGATGTAGATTGCGAATCCACCGTATTGACATTTGAGCATACGCATGCATGTGTCACAACTATCTCTTTCTACAAGATATGTATCAAATAAAATGAAACTATGGTTTATAATCTGCAAGTCATAATGCTTGGGAAGAAATTATAGCATAGCATCTAGTTTGAAAGGCCATGATACCAGATGACCTTTGTTTTGAGATCAGTTGAATGTAATGCGTTTAATTTACCACATCCTTTCCACAAGAAGCACTCTTTCGGACAATCCTCCATGTGTAAACTTACGAGCACACACACACACACACACACACACACACACACATGCACGCACGCACACGCACACCCTTACCCCACACACGGCCCACACATACAACACTTATTTCCTCTTGTAAAATATTCTCTTTATCGACAAGGCATATCAAAATGAATTCTTACTACTACCATACATATGAGGGTGGATACATCTTACCTGCTTTTCTACAATAGTGTATTACCTTGTCATTCATTTTTCTATTGTGTAAATACAGCAGGCTGATATTTGTTTAGTCATATCATTTGCAATACGCTACTTGGCAAAGTCTTTATTTGACTAGAATAAATATGATAAGCTTGTTGTTGCTAAATATGAAAAATGGCCTTTGGAATCGTATCATATCAATAAGAGCAGTCACGGAAAATATACTTGTTGAACCTTTTACCACCTTTTGGTGATTTAGTATGATTGTATAACATGATTAGTGCTTTGGCATCATGGTTTAAGGAAAGATCACTGCTAATTGCATAACTTTAGGATGTTACGAACCAATTACTCAACTATCCCATTAATTGGGTGGGAAATTGGCGGTTTGCCTATCCAGTGTTGATATTAATTGTAATAGTTCAATATTCTGTAATCCAGCATTGAATAAAGTGACATACGTAATTTGTTTTGTTTTTCTTCTACTACTTCTTAAAGATACTATGTCCCTTTTGCAGCCAACATCAAATTCTGTAGAACTTTGCAGGAGTTATGAATATGTCATGAATGTCCTATCTGTTAAATTTAAACGTTAGCAGTGTCTTAATATGTAAATTATGCGAGGAAACCCGTTTAGTTGCTAAACTTTACTGTCAGACACTATTGAGTGACTGGCTGGCTTTTTTTCTTCTTCTTTGGTAATAACATCCATCAAATGAGCTGTAAAGGGTACATGAGCAATTGTCTTCATCAATAACACACTTCTTGTAATGGCCAAAATTAAACTGATTGAATCTTTGCGCAGCATAAAATGTACGACCATTCGGTACAATGGTCTTAAAATCAGACTATTACTTACTGCTCTATAGCTTCTTAGTCGATTCGACAACTAATAGTCGTTATTTTCCCACTTAAAGAAATTTTGAAGCCCCCTGTTTTTCAAGGGAAGTTCTAAATTAGTATTATCTTTCAAATGCCGTTGGAATTTAACCTTTTCATTTGTTTGGCCTACAAATGGGACATAGTACTTTTAAAGCTTATCTTTACTAGTTTACAAGAGGGATAGACCGCACTGCAAGGTCACTGGACAGGTGGTTATCTTATCAACTCAGCCCTCAGTTCATATAAGAAAAAGAGGATCATGGGGGACAATGGTCACCGAATAGGTATTGTTTGTTATATAGAGGGCGTAAGTAGCTACAAGTAGTACAGTGGCCCTTTAAATATTCTAACTGTTGCAATACCTTGGAAAGGCTTTCGCAAATTTGATACAAGAAACATAGGTATCCAGCTAGAAGACAGAAAACGTTAGGCAAGAACATAATCAAATCTGTCTATATTTATTTTTTTGTTGAATCCCCCAAGCAAATCTTTGATTACATATAATAAACATGTTTTACATACATTTGTATTGTACCCTAAAATGAATTCATGACGGAAAAGCGGAGTAAATCTTGCATCACAACAAAAATGCATTCTCAAAGATTCCTTTGAAAGTCTCTTAGAAAAAGTATGTCATCTAGGAAACAAGTTAGTTTTCTTTTATATCAACTTAGTTATTGATTATTAGGTATTTACATAGAATATTAGTACTTCTGTCGTTCCTACAAAAAAAATATAACAGTGGTATTGTAATAAAGCATCCTTTCATTACGAAGACTTTTATTCAAAGATAATTATTCAGAAATTCAGGATCATTTGTAATTCACTGTTTAACTTATTGGTCCTGGTTAAAATACGAGAGCACCCTAATAAAATGGATGTTAGAAAAATATTGAATTGAACACAACATTAATAACGAACGAGAGGAAGCAATATACAGCAGAATCTGACAAATAGAACGAATAGAACGAAATAAATCATCACATTCTAAAGAATACAAGCAGGTTTAACACAAACAAAAACAAAGGACAATGGTAGTATAGTGGTCTTAACCACCACCAAGAGAGATTATCAATTGTTCTCCCACTAGTCGTTAGGAGTTTCGGCTCGTCATGTGCAATACTTCCAAATGAGCGCAGTTTACATTGATATTATGTACAGTAGGTTACGAGAAAGATAAGTTACATCGCCAAACTCCAGTGGTGATAGTTAACAATACACACAATTGCTAAAAGTACTTCTACAGTGACACTATGGCATCATTGCTATTGAGTGATCAGGCATTTTAGTTATCCCTGGAAATGTTATTCCAAGCATTTACACTCGGCTTTACATTTTCGTTTTTGTATATTATGTTTTGTTCATCCAGTCATACATGTCTGTTTATGCTAAGCTTTACATGTTTGATTTTCAAGAGCAAGATGTTTGATTTTGTGAATCCTTTACTTTGAGTATTATCTCACGTGATTTAATGCATGATTTAAGTTGTCGATTTTGAAATATTTGTAATAAATTTTATATTGAATTAAGTATTTCTTTAAAAGATTCCACCAAAAAGGGGATGAGGTAAAATTACATTAAATATATAGAACAGTTTTGGAAAACGTCCCCCTCTTAAAAAATGATATCTTGTTACCAATCATGTGAAAGAATATGTTTTTGGGGCTAATACATGTTGACACAAATTTTGCCTGAAAACTTCCTACTAATTGATATTTTTGGTAATGTTTGGTAAATTATCATATCTATCCAGACTGGATAGATATCGCCAAGTACAAAATACATATTTCTGTATACAGTGCTTGGAACTTTACCAACATTGGGTCAAATTTCTTATCATTTTGATGATTCCAGAACGTTGTTCTACACACCAATACTTATATGGTAGATGATCAACCTTTTCTGATCGATTCCACAATGTTTCTTTCACAATCGCATGACCAGAACTGGTATTTACCTTTAAAAGAATTTGCATTCCTTGTATTTTTAACCAGAATGAGGCGTACGTATGTCCGTTTATCTTTTACTTTTTCGTAAACTGGCTCGAGAGAATGGATGAATTACGTGCATTTATTGATAGTAAGTTTTTGTCGGTATGTACACCTTAATGTCTAACATGAGGAAATAAGTGATGCATTTATTTCATTGTCTTCTACCTATCATTTTAACACCAAAACTATCATGACAAGTAAAACAATATTACTGAATCTGAAACATTATTTTATATACAATGAGAGTGATGCATATTACCTATCACGTGCGAAATAACAGTTTGATTCAACATTCAGGTGTTAATGATTCAAATATAATCAGATAAAGAGCTATAACTACATTTGAATATTGTTACTCTACGAGGGTAGGCATGTACATCATTCGTTCTCGAGAAAAGCGTTCAAACTGTCACATACTTTGGCATATTGTAAAACATTGAAGAAACAACATTAAGTAAATTGGGTCCTGCTCCAGATGTTATATTCTTGAAATATGGTCTAAAAAGGGCAGTCATAAAAAGTATTAGATCAGTATGAACTTTAAAAGTAAAAACAAAAACAAGTGTATTCATGTTAGCGTGTGTGTACGCTAAATCGACGAAGAAATACGTGAATAAAACTGTCACATAGCTTCTCAACGCATTTTCCATATCAATACATTGTCAATAATGTTTTTTTTTTCTTTGTTTTTTTCTTGTTTTTCCTTCAAATATTAATGCCGTTATCCTTGCCCTTGTTCTATGTTCATGATCTCCCTAGCTAAGTCGAGAAATCCATTATCTACAAGTTTGTTGTTGAAATCTCGCTGCCGCTCTGACTTCTCTGTAAAACTCAATACATTCTTAAGTTTATTTTTGACCGAGCCTTCCATTGCCTTTGTCCAGTTTGCCACCCACTCACAGATCCTTCTTGACATCTCTTTTAATGACATGACCTCTCCTTTCTTTTCTTCCTGGATATTAAGCAGACGTCTCAGGGATATTCGCTCACCTTCATCCATTTTGTTTACCATATCCTCGATGAAATCAAAGCTTGTTTCTCTGCTGTTGTAATTGCCTGTTGGACAAGACAAGATTAATATACATGATTTGTTATATCTTAACGTTAACAAAATAAATTGTCCACGTTTCTATTTTGCTTAATTTAGTTCTATACGTGAAATCTTAGAGTATTTTCTTTAACAACGTAATATGATATATCTAAACTTACGTCACATTTCCTCAAACTAAGTGTTATTATGGATTAAGCAAAGGAACTTAATGGAAACGTAGAACGTGACGTGAATCCATTTAATTCTAATATACATTCATTAATTACTCAAAATTTGCCACACTCGACCTAGGTGAGGTAAGTGGGTAAATGGGTACCTAGTAGGATTATTTCTTTAAATGCACTGTACGCTGATTACGGTTGCCGGAGCTAGATAGGCGTATGCGCTATCCAAGAACTGACTATTATTATCCAAGCTAAATACTTTTATTGTTTGTTCCATCCATTAAGAAGAATGATCATTTGGTAGTAATCCATCATTCAACTATTCTTACTTATTTAGAATTACTTTTATTCGTCACCTACCATTAATTACTGCAGTTACAAGGTGTGGTTTTTTGATCTTCTGTAAGCCTTCTGCTAAGACTACTCGGTGATCGATTATTCCTGGACACACCTTCTCTTTCCAAATCTTCAATAGAGTGAGTACGGAGGTCATGTTGCTGTCGGGTATATCTTCGTCAGTCAGCTCGAGCATTCTTTGTAGTTCTTCTAATCGTGGTGTCTTCTGATATCAAGTGTGGAATTCTTTTGGTTTCTCACCAACATTTGAAGAAGACTGTCTTGTTTTGTCGTCTGTTTTGTTTGTGTTTTCCTTTGCTTGCTTACTGTCTCCACTGCTCTCAGGGGTATCTGCACCATCTTTGGGCTTGTCATCTTGAGTGACTGCTGTTGCTATGGCAAAAAGTTCACCATAGCTTGGTTCAGTGGCTTGAAAAAAAGAATATTCGGGATTTGATTAATATTTCATACATTGTTCATTGATTCAAAGTATACGTTGAGTAGGATAGGCAATGTTTCCATACAAAATAAAACATTTCCTAATGAATGAAAAAATAAACTATGAAAGAATTCACGCTTTTAAAAAAAATAAAAAAAATTGAGGGCTACAAGATTCCACTTTCTGCTATGATATTTATTGTTAACACATCTACTGGTTCAGCTTTCAGATTATAAGGTGATAGAAAAAATATGTAAATGTATTCCTTTCTAATTTATTTGATCGGTAAGCAAATATTTGAATATGTATTTACACAATGCTATCTTACCAAATATGAACCGCTTAAAGACGTTCGGGTAACCAGCATTGCCAAGAATGCTGCAAACATTATGTCTAATGTCCCGAACAGAAATGCTTTTAATCATCCTACATAACTGTAACACAAGACTTATAGTGCCACGACCAAGGTGAGAGGCGCGAAACTCCTGTCGGTAAGATGCTATTTTGGTTCTCTCGATTCCAAGCGAATCAGCAAATGGATGGAAGTCTTCCATGATTAAATCAAGCGCCATATCTACCAGTTCCGCTTTTTAGATAAATCTACTTTTGGGAGGAGACCACAGTCCTAAAGAACAATAATATTTATAAATATGCTATTATTACTCTGCGTTGTTATTTCAGCATGAGATATTGCTTTTTAAATTCCTTTACTCAGCTTTTGAATTCATGTTGGTACGTTGTTTTAAAACCAAATGCTATAAAATCTAGATCTATACACGAAATTCATGATTCAAATGTCGAACATTAGTCATTCCAATTAATTCATTCTATTACAACATGATACTATGATATTCCATGCAATACATACATCACAATGAAAACAAAATCTGGGAATCCAACAAATTGTTAATAAGACATTAGCTTGTTCAAGGGTAATGTTTTGTCAAATTTTCTATCATTCATGTCATTTCTAATCACAATTAAGTCATTAATTTTACTGGCTAATACTCACCATCAAATCCTATTGACTTCAAAGCAGTCGACAGTATTTTGGACTTCTCCTCCTTTTTCAGCTTAGTGCTTCCATCTCTCCATCTACACATGGTTTTAAACCGTTTTTCTTCATCAGTAAGATCGTATGATGTGTAGGAGAAGTTAAGCGCCTTCAAGAGCTGTTTCATACAGGTTTCAGGGACCAACTTGGCAATATACTCGAGCAGTTTAGAAATCGGCCAATTCTCGTCAGACTCTTCAGACACATCTTCAGGAAGGAAATTATGTCAAAAACAAAAAGTGATTGTGAGTTACCTGCACATTGAACTGTGATTGTATTTATTTTAAAAAAATAATATGTCGGCAAATGAAATCTATATGATCTCTATTTATTATTCAGAAATGTATTATCTTTGATTTTCTATAGTGGAGGCCGTGATGTGCAAGGATACTGACTTCTCAAAAAGAATGTCTTCAGGATTTCTTATTATTCATCCGACTTTGGATTATTGATTTTACATAGACAGAACAGTGGAAGAGGTAATCACGTTCAGCTCGATCTACACTTTGGAGAAATCAGAAACTGGTCAAGATCTAACAAATCTTGCGCTGTCCTTCAAAAGGATTATTAATAACAACACAAGTTTGTAATATAGTCAAACATCAAACTTTTAATATGACTAAACCACAACCTAAACAATATCGGTCTTTATCCCCAATCTTAATTTTTGTTAAAGGTAACATTTCTGGAAAAAACTTATATAAACAGGAAAGCTTACCCAGGTCGCCAGTTCTGCCATTTTGATCATTAGCTGCACGCTGTAGCCGGCATCTCTTCTCGCAGTTACTACAGTTCTGCTCAGCCCACCAATCCTCGATCATTTTATGACTATCAAACAGAGCTGTTCTGTTTTCCTCGAAGACATTATCTATACAAACATCTCTGTGTATATTCTTTGAGCCGAATAAACTGATTTGCTGTACGTATTTTTGTCTGCAGTCAGTTGTAGCATTAATCAGTTTGATACAGTGTCGTGATGTTTTTTCGGGTAAAATGAAGTTATGTATTTCATTCTTATTTAGCCCACGTTTCTGGGATTCAGGTACTAGAGAAAAAAAAAGAAAAAAAAAAAAAAAGATTTGTTGATAAATGTTCATCTATTTTTCATAAATATCATCACATATTTATATCACAAAAACATCATAAGTAAACAAAATTATTAATACAATTCATATATAAATGTGTTAACAATGCATAATGGAAAGCAGACGGCCCACATAAATTTAAATAGAGAGAGAGAGAGAGAGAAAGAGATAAGAGAAAGACTTATGTAGAGAACAGCCTTTATATCTTTATATTATTCTGAATACGTTTGTTATTCTTTAGTTTTCAACATGCAGATCCAATTCCTTCTATTTAATAAATTATCCACTAATGTTAACCTCGTGAAGATCATTCTACTCTTACACCATTATATTTTTCCTTTTTCCTCAAAGGAAAATATGTCTAATTCCGAAAATATGGGAATCTCTAATTCAATTACGATTTAAGTCTCGTATAAGTGAAATAAACCGTAGTTAAATATTTTTGTGAGAGAAATATACTGTAATTAAATTCTCTTATAAAAAATGAAATAGTTATTGAATTCTCTTATAAGAGAATAACATCGCTATCGAAGCAAACATTCCCATAGACAGAGCGACTTCAAATTACTTCGTAAGAAATCCTTATCGCTTGGGGTGTACTTGATTGTCTCCAGTGCTAGGCTTAACATCACTTCTTGGTTTCCAGAACTGTTAACATCCTTCCATTGCTTTAATATTTTCATGGCTCCTTCCACGACCTCTCTTTTCCCTTTGCCCTTCAGCACAGCAAGGTGTCTATGTGGCACACAAAGGTTCTCCAGGAGTCCAATGATGCTGTCACTTTCAGTGATGTTCCACAGTGTATGTTCCAGGTCGTCCGCAGTCACTGCTCGAGTAGAGTCAGAGTATTCTACAATATTATGCATGTGAAAGAATAATATGGACAAGACGTGTGAGTAAAAAAAAAAGTTCACACCCAGAAGATTGCAAATTATTTAAAAAATCATACATAAACAGTAAATTATTATACATCTTATGAAAAAGAGTTTTATCCTGAATCATGTGGTATCATTTTTGTATGGTATGTGCTGACGCTTGGATAAACAAGAGGCATTGTTTGCGAGAGTGCAAAAATCGACCTGCGCCAAAGTGATGCCTATATTTTTAATATGTTGGGATTAGCGGAGTAAGAAAATGAATTGAATTTATCAAATAAAAAATGCATTGCATATGCTTTTTGCAGAAGCAAAGTCACACACACATACAAACATGCGGACAAATGTTCGTTGATATTTTATATTCGAAATTTGAAATGTGTGGCCTGATTAATTTTGTTAAGGATGTTATTTGGATCTGCAAATACCGAATTAATACCCGAATCCCAATTGTTTTATTGAAACATCACATAAGCAACTTGGAGCAAGTCGAATTTTGCACTCTCGCAATGACTGATGTTCATCCGAGCTTGAACACATACCATACAACTTGAAACTAAATGATTCGGGATAAAACACTCTCTCTCATTAAAGATGTATAAAAGTGTACTTTTCTATAAATGATTTTTATAACAATTGACAATTTTTCTAGGTGTAAACTTTTTGTGTGACTTACACTGTATTTTGACACCATTTATACTCAGTATGGTCAAACGATTATTGGTCAGGCAAGACTGAAACTTTTTTCCTCACTAAATTCAGCATATTGACGTATCATAGCCATATGTTGGAGATATACTGATAAACTCAGGAATAATATTTCTTAATATGAGTCATACATTTTATCTTCAAAACATTATATTTTCCTGGAACTTACAATGAATAAACTAAATTATAACGTGAGTTTTAGGTTGGGGGTTAAACACTTTTAAACTAAGCACTTACTTAAATATATACATCGTCATGGTAGAGTAAATGGTTTCTTCGGAAAGGAAATGACAAACATGTATTTCAACGAAATCATGTTAGAAAACATCAATGTTGAATTACTTTGTAATTCATTTATTGCAGACTCCTAGCCGGCATTTCTACACGCATCAAAGAAGTCTTCACTCTGACATGCCCCAGTGTATCCAGCTTTCCACTGACAAAACTCCTGGTAATAATCGTCGTCGGTTCGTAATGTCTTTGAACTCTCTTCGTCCTTGATTAGTTTGTCGAGAACCTTTCCAAGTTTGTCGCTCAATTTCTGCTCTCGAGCATATGTTACCAGTGTCCACAGTTCAATGTATGAAATTAGATCTGGAAAAGAGGATGAAATGTTTGCTTAAGTAACTGTTTCTCCTCCTTTTCATCCTAATTATGCTGATTTAAAGCATTGAACTATAACGTAGAAGGTTATTTTCTCCACAATTTTTCATCAACACTCCATTTCATTCTTTCGTTCAGAAATGTACGCATTTGCCTCACTTTTAAATGTACATATATTTACAATTAATGTTATTAGATTTTTTTTAATCGCAGAACAACATAGAGCCAAATGTTTTGTTGTTTTTGCTAACCTAACGACGTTACATTTAACACACAACTCTAAAGAATTGTTTAACATTGTGTGAAATTAATGATTGATAGCTGCCTTTAGTTTCTTTCGTATAATTGTTATTATTTTTTTTAAGAGGCTAGCGATTGCTATTTCGTATTCCTTTCTTAATTATGGTCGAGATTTGAACCTTACCATGTTTGTTCGCCTTAGAAAGCATGAAGACCTTGGCGTATTTCCCTGAGGAAATGATTGTCAGAAATTACAAAAAACAAAAAATTATTGTCACTTTTTGTTCTGTTTCAGATATTTTTTTTTTTTGCGTGTTTTTTAAATAAATTTTACTTTGAATAAATACAAAAGTATATTGTTAGTTTCGAAGACAATTGGAAGATTTTTTGCAAAATTTAAAGATAAATTAGTTATTATTATTTAATATCGTGTACATGCATTTTAACTTTTAATAGGAAAAATAGTAAAATCTGAGTGGGTTTTATACTTACATTTCAAGTGTCTTTTTCGTCGCTTCATATCATATACAGCAATGACAATGATTGTAGAAACAAGTAACACAGCTGAAATTGTAAAATACATTTTAATTTCAATTTTACTAAATACCACCTTTAAAACGTAGGGCAATATGTCAAAGGTACAGAGAGTTTTTTTTTTTTTAATTTAGAAGGTATCAAGGACTACGATCAAATACCATTTTCATGACGCGATTCCAGCTTGTGTGGCGGAGCCATCACTTCCCTCCACTCTGCCCACTGTGTAGGCCTAATCATGAAAGCAGTGTGCGCGCATGTGTTTGGATGTGGGCGACAACGTATTATCCGGAGTGTAACCTCTCTGAAAATACTAACACCTTGGACAGAAGGAGGCTAGCCTAGACAACGACATACGAATAAGTGCATTTTATTCCCTTTCTTTTTGTCAACTCAGGGAGACAATTAGGCCAGTTTGTTCGTGTTTGTCCCCCTATATTTATTTGTCTATGTGTGTTGGTAAATATCGATTGCTAAATATCAATTTCTTAATACCCCCCCCCTCATTTATTGTTTTATTGTCATTATATGTCACTTATAGGCAACCACTTACGGATAACGACTGCCACAGCAACGCGGGTCTGCTGAACATCTCGAATCAAGTGGATTGTCATGGACCTGCTTTCAGCTTCCCCAACCAGCCCGGTTGCAACACATTCAAAGACAGTTTTACTGCTGCTATTCGTTGCTATCGTAATTCGTTTATTTCTGGTACCGTCGCTGTTGTTCAACACCCTCGTTTCCAAGGAACCAACTCTCAGTGATCCGTGCATGAAGAACAGATCGATAACCGGGTAGTATTCTCTTACTTCACATGTTAACGTTGTTTCAGAAGCGATGCGGAGAGTGCATGATGATAGGTCATGTTCCTTTTCGGGACACTCTTCGATTGAAGGAAACGGCTCCAGAGGAAAAGCTATTCGATTGAATATTTTAGATGCAGGTATATAACATATCACTTCGAGAGTAGATTTCACGGCAATTCTATTGTTTTAAACTTAATGATCGACTTCTGTGCTTTGTAACTTCCAATCCTTCATAAACTAATATTGACGCATTGATATGCATTTTTATATTCATTATCTAATTGTGTTTGTAACACGGCCCCTATTATTAATAAACTGGCCAAGTACCAGGAGCTGTATATTTTCTTTATGTTTTACCGTGTCGATAACAACGCATGAATGCATCAATCAATCAATCATAAAAAAAGAACGCAGAAATAAACTGTCCTCCATAACATTTTGCCTTGTCTAAAGAGGCATACATAAGCAATAATTTGTTCAAATTGAATACGGGTAGGCTCAATAAACGTATTATATGGTTCAATTTTGGTTTTCAAATTTTGTTCATACTTTCCATAATAATAGCAATAATAATAATTATGTCGATTTACATAATCTCTACACAACCATTAAATTGTATACTCCGTGGCACTTTATACAAAGTATCATCCATTTCATAAAGAGTATCAAATCATTACCCCACCATTAGCCGAGGCCTCATGCTAAGACGGTCGAGCATTGAGGGATATTGCTACCTAGCCAGCATCCATTTACTCAACTTTCACTTCAACTCCGTTTAGGACAAAAATCGGTTGTGTACTTCGAAAAAGCAATACAATTTATGCTTTATTTGATTCCTGTAATTTATCACACTTTCTCGTCCGCAATAATTACCAAATACATTGAGCCTGGTAATATTCCGAAATATGTGGCCCGTGTCATAGTGAGTCACCTCACAGTAGTATCTATCTTCATGAAGGATCCCTATATCATTGATAAGCAAAGAGTATTCCTTGGTGATGTTGAACAGCCCTTCTACATACCCAGGCCCACTTCTCTCTCCGACACTGCGAGACAAGTCCATGCTGACCAAAATATCGTTTGGACCTCTTACCCACGAGACCCTCCTTGGATGAATATTCACCTGGCATGGTAGTACTCCTACTTCACCCTTTTGAACTGCCACACTTTGTTCCGTTATCACAGCACTGTCTAATTATAAATCGAAAGGAAATCAAACTAATGACAATTTCCCTGTTTATGGAGGAGTCTAAGTCTGAATTATCATATTAAAAAGGTTTATTTGTAAGTAGATTGCCCTTCCTGCAGAGTGACAGCTAATTTTGTTTGTAAGGCAACATTTAAACAGAATCCAAAGCAAAGCAAGTATTTAAGTAAATGACATATTCTCTTAGACCTTTGTAGTGAACACATGCAGTTCATAATCTGACGAAACACAGACAAAAACAAGACAAGAAAGAAGAAAATGGCCTGCAATAGTACTCCAAGTGCACTTGGGTTGAATATCTGTCACTTGATCCCATTTTGATTTCATAGATATAGTTCATGATCCATAATTTATAAATAAAGATAAAGTAGCACTCTAAATATCCCCATGTAAGAGCCCCCTGAGATTTGACATTTTACCGTATAAAATAACTCACCGGTAACAGTTACATCGGTGTAATTGTCTATGAGAACTCCGTGCTGGTTTGAAACGAAACAGATGTAGCGCCCTGTATCTGTATAATTTACAGTTTTTATGACCAGAGAGTAGTTCTCAGTCATGTCACAGCTACCGTCTTCATATCTAGGACCAGTCTTTGCTTCAGGAGTCCATGTCATGAGAATCGGTGAGTTCCACGGATCATGTCCTTTCTTCCAATACACAGCGTAAGGCGGTCCAGTGAAACGACATGTCAGGATGCCCGAGCTTCCGTGGATGAATGTTTTCTTGAGCTCCGTGTAGACTTTGTCATCGGGAATCTCCTGCGATGCTCCAGGACCTTCACAATATAATTAGAGTGAAATGTGACTGACATTTTATTACCTTCACTTCTCAATTTTATGTTATGATCACTTGGAAAATTACCATTGCATTGTGTCAACGATCATGTAATCTCTTTTTTATAATTTGACTTATGTTTCAAAAACTTCTTAGGCATAATCTATTTGACCGTCTAGTTCAATTCGGTCACACAGACAACAAAAAAACGGATAAGAAACGGGTAATGAGCACTAAGATGGTTCTTTAAACCTTTAAAAAAAGAAAAAAAGGCGTGCCCTTACCCCTAGCGCAATATTTTCTCACGAATTCGGAGGAAGAAAAAAAAGAAAAGAAAAAGCTCCTTACCCCCATCCCCTCCATTATTCGACGGCTGGCTGACTCGCTGATAAACACAATGAGACAAATGTCCTTAATTCTGTTCAATTGGCCACACGCTTTTGGACAATCCTTCGTAATCCTTCATACACACGTAACACATACACATTCACGCGAGCACACACAGACGCACACACCCAACCACACTTATCGACAAGGAATACGAAAATAAATCTTCTTTTTAAAATACAAATGAGATTGACACCCTTACCCACTTTAAATATGTACAATATGTTATTGCCTTGTGTTTCCTTCTTCATTACAGTTGTTTGGCAGGCTGATAATTATTTATTAGCATTATTTGAAACTCGCTAATTGACAAAGTCACTTTTGACACTAGAATGAATTTGATAAGCATTTTGCCAAATATAAAAATGGCCTTTATAACCGGATCATTTCCATAAAAAGCAGTCACAGAACAATACACACACCTTGAACCTCTTATCACGATAATACATGACAATCAGTGTTTAGTTATCATGGTTTTAATATGAAAAGATCACTGCTAATGATATTTTGTAATGACATTCCTAACCCAATGACTAAACGGATATACGACTATGTGATTTGCTAACGTGGTTGGACATTTGATGGTTTGCCTATATCCACTGTAGTTATTTATTATACAGTGCGTCCCAGAAAAAACGAAACCGAGAAGTATCTATGTTTTATCATGACTTAATCACAACCATAATTAATGAATGATGCATATTTGGAAAGCTTAGAGTCTCCTCTTTTAGTTGAAAGTAGCCCTTACATTTTCATAATTTTAACAAACAAATTCATTTTCACGGGGTGCCTGCCGTAGCAAAAAGCAAATTTGACAAAAGACTTATTAAACTCCATTTCGTTGACAATCAGCCATGCATGAAGACTCTCGTCTACACGGCAGGCAGCCAGTGAAATCGAGTTCGTTTAATAAAATTATGGAAATGAAAGCAATACTTTAAACAAACAGAACTTTGTCATTCCTAGCTCATTTTTCCTGATTGAGGTGTTATATGAAAATTTTCTTCGAAATTCAGATACCGCCCGCCAAATGTCTTTTTGGTTTCCTACCTTCAAATTGCTTTTAATCACTCATGCGTGAAATATGCGTCATCCGAGTAGCATCAACTGAAAGAGGAGACTCTAAGCTTTCCAAATATGTATCATTCAATAATTATGGTTGTGATTAAGTTATGATGAAGATCAATATTTCTCGGTTTCGTTTTTTCTGGGACGCACTGTATATCTGCTCACATGGAAGAAAAATGTCAATGCTACAATAATCCCTTTTTTGGGGAAATCCATCATTCATTAAATTGATATACGTAATATCGAAATAATTATTTTTCCCTACTTAAGTAGTACTTAACTTACAATACAATGAGCAGGCTTTGGCATATACGAACATAAAGATAACCAGCTAGAACAAAGCATGGATATAAGTTTGCTCATACAAAAACCAAATCAAACATTTAGCTGCAACAGGATGAATAATACTGGTACTGATTAACTGAAGCACTGATAATAACGTGACATTGAACATGTTATGTGTTTTTCTGCTTTTTACTTCGATAATCTACCTGTTTCTATCTGATTCAATTTTCCTCCAAATACCTTTCGCTATAATAACACATCATTATAGTAGGAACTTTCGCTATTATAACACATCATTATAATAGTACCTTTCGCTATAATAACACATCGTTATAGTAGTACCTTTCGCTATAATAACACATCAATATAGTAGTACCTTTCGCTATAAAAACACATCATTATAATAGTACCTTTCGCTATA
This sequence comes from Hemicentrotus pulcherrimus, assembly GCA_003118195.1. Taxonomy (NCBI): domain Eukaryota; kingdom Metazoa; phylum Echinodermata; class Echinoidea; order Camarodonta; family Strongylocentrotidae; genus Hemicentrotus; species Hemicentrotus pulcherrimus. Next base: position 37,303 of record BEXV01002754.1, on the reverse strand, counting down.
ATAACACATCATTATAATAGTACCTTTCGCTATAATAACACATCATTATAGTAGTACCTTTCGCTATAATAACACATCATTATAGTAGTACCTTTCGCTATAATAACACATCATTATAGTAATACCTTTCGCTATAACACATCATTATAGTAGTACCTTTCGCTATAATAACACATCATTTTAGTAGTACCTTTCGCTATAATAACACATCATTATAGTAGTACCTGTAGCTATAATAACACATCATTATAGTAGTACCTTTCGCTATAATAACATATCATTATAGTAGTACCTTTCGCTATAATAACACATCATTTTAGTAGTACCTTTCGCTATAACAACACATCATTATAGTAGTACCTTTAGCTATAATAACACATCATTATAGTAGTACCTTCGCTATAATAACACATCATTATAGTAGTACCTTTAGCTATAATAACACATCATTATAGTAGTACCTTTCGCTATAATAACATATCATTATAGTAGTACCTTTCGCTATAATAACACATCATTACAGTAGAACCTTTAGCTATAACAACACATCATTATAGTAGTACCTTTCGCTATAATAACACATCATTATAGTAGTACCTTTCGCTATAATAACACATCATTATAGTAGTACCTTTAGCTATAATAACACATCATTATAGTAGTACCTTTAGCTATAATAACATATCATTATAGTAGTACCTTTCGCTATAATAACACATCGTTATAGTAGTACGCAGAAATATGATAAAATCAAGTAAGGAAAAGTAGCACTGTAAAGACAAATATCCCTCAGTCATAATTAAGATTATTAAAGGGATAGTTGAGATCTGTTGCAGATGGCGCTACGCAAAATAAATTTTTGGTGAGATAATGAAAAATTGAGTGTCAAATTTGAAAGAAACATACAATTTAAATGACAAAATCATCTTTGTTTGATCAAATCGGTTCAGAGACGGCTGAAATATCCATAAATGTAACGATATCTAATACTTGTGTACGGGTCAATGTCGCTATTCGCAAGGACCGCTATTCATAAGGACCGCTTTTCATAATTTGAATAAAGGGTCATTATTCATAAGGTTCATTACTCGTGAGGACCGCTATTCATAATCAGAGAAGAGGGTCGCTATTCATAATGCAAAATCGAGGTCGTCTATCATTAAGGGTCGCTATTCTTAATACGAAATGAGGGTCGCTATTAAAACATCTACTCCTACTATGAATAGCAAACCTCATTTCGTATTATGAATAGTGACCCTATTATGAATAGCAACCCTCTATTCCTATAATGAATAGCGACCTTCATTTTGCATTATGAATACTGACCCTCATTTCGTATTAGGAAAAGCGAACCTCATTTCGTATTAGGAATAGTGACTCTTTTATGAATTGCGACCCTCTATTCTTATTATGAATAGCGAACCTCAACTACTATTATGAATAGCGAATCTCTACTCCTATAATGAATTAATGAATAGCGACCCTCTACGAACATTATGAATAGCGACCCTCTTCTCCTATTATGAATAGCGAACCTCATTTCGTATTAGGAATAGTGACTCTTTTATGAATAGCGACCCTCTATTCTTATAATGAATAGCGAGCCTCAACTACTATTATGAATAGCGAATCTCTACTCCTATAATGAATTAATGAATAGCGACCCTCTACGATTATTATGAATAGCGACCCTCATTTCATATTATGAATAGCGACCCTCATTTCGTATTATGAATAGCGAACCTCATTTCGTATTATGAATAGCGACCCTCATTTCGTATTATGAGGGTCAATGTCGCTATTCTCCTTCTCTGTTATGAATACCTTTTGTAATATTATGAATAGGGACCCTTATGAATAACGACCCCGATTTCGTATTATGAATAGCGACCCTCTTTTCGTATTTTATGTTTACCGACCCTCTTCTTTGATTATGAATAGCGGTCCCTACGAATAATGACCCTTTGCTCCAGTTATGAAAAGCGGACCTTATGAATAGCGGTCCTTACGAATAGCGGACCTTACGAATAGCTGACCTTATGAATAGCGGTCCTTACGAATAGCGACATTGACCCATTCTTGCATACGTGTACGTTTTAATTGCATGCCGTAGTGTACATTAAATAACAATAACATTTGGTAAGTGATCCGACCGTCTTGGCTACTGCTCAAAGTGAGGTGCTCATGAAAGGTACTTAGTCATAAAATATCGCATCATTACAGCATTTATATACAACATTCATGATATTGAATTATTACGTACCTTTATTCTGCCTTCTTAGGTGCATCTAACATCCATATTACACAAGGATGCCTCCAATATCAACAGATTTCATCAACTGGATATCAAAAAGAGGTGCCATTTCTTCACAACAAATTTAGACGGCGCTAAACATAAATAATATCAATCCACTTGATGGACTTAATGAAATGAATTCATATCGATCACTGAAACAAACATACTATATACTGTCGCTCATATAGTTGGAATATTTATAAAAAAACTTGACAAATAACCTTCAGGGTCTGAAGTCCCGGATGCAGGGGCAGGGACAGGGGCAAGGACAGAGGCAGGGACAGGCTGGGGGCAGAGGCAGGGGCAGATGCAAGGGCAGTATACGGCGTATTAAAAAAAGGATGACGAAGTTTACTGGTTTACTATTTCAGAACTGTTTTGTTTTCCATCGTAAATCGCAAACTGAGGTAAAGGAAAACTCTTTAGCTTTCATTTGACACCTTTTTTGCATCATCATAATTATCAAGCCTTAGTAAGTAATGTGCTCTTGATGGTGAAAAGTGCATAACCCACCTTTCAAACTGTTTTTAAAATAGGAAGTTCCTTTTTTTCATCTTTCATATGAAGCACTAAAATATACAATGTAATTCTGTTTACCTAATTTAAGAAAGCTCAACATACGATGTATATCAATATTTTTTTCCGTGACTACAATCAAACGTTAAGGTGATATATCGAAGTACTGAAATCAATAATTTCTCAAACCATATCAATACGGTCGTGATCAAAGTTTAAAAGTACAAATTGCGTATTGATTCATATTCATATCAAACGTTCCTTGTATGCTTATGTTGCATATCGCTGTCATATAAATTATGATATGACTAGCACAGAAACGGTGTAAACAGTCGGTAATCACCATGTTATCAGCAGAACTTCCAGGGTAAATATAATTTTGTTCAGTCTGATGTCGCTCTCCATGTCTGTTTAATGTTACTACATGTATATGTCAAAGTTTCACATTGTACAGTGCATTTAAATGGTATCATGACATGCAGCTGCTATTTTGTTGTTATCGAGATACTCAGATTTGCCAAATTTAAAATTGTCAACTTGCATTTTAGTGTGCCAAAAGAGTTTGTAATTTCATGGATTAGAAATTATTTGCATTATTATAAAAAAATCTTTCTATAGAAACATAACTGAACCGTATATTTACATTGTTCTTCCCTTTGTGTGTTTCATTGGCGATCCTCTGCAATGTGTCCTGTACAGGAGATGTATTTTCTAATTCGCATACTTCATCCATAAATGGATAACCTCTTGGTTCGATCAATAACAAATGGTGCATTTTGGGGAGTGTTTCACACAACTTTTCATCAGTGACAAATGACAGTTTTTGTTATAAGCTACTGAAATCCTTGCTTCTGATTGGTTATCAACATATTTGTCACTGATTCTTGTCATTTGTCATTGGAAAAAGGCTTTGTGAAACGGGTCCCTGGTACCTCTTCCATTTTCCATAGTCATATAGAGAGTTTTTTTTTTTGTTTATGGATGAAATATGTGGATAAATCAATGTTCCTACATTTCATGATGTTTGAAGGGGAAAAAAAAGGGAAAGTGATGGACTACTTCTAAAGCGCTTGTTCGTCACCACACGTTAGCTATGTTATCGGCTCTATGGACCTTGTCGCCAACGCCAATCATAATGAGTATGTAGCTTTGAGCCGTTCTCCTATTCTTAGCCGAAACGTCCAAGATACTGTCAGCGTCAACATTGAAGCAGACGTCAAACTGGGGCACGCCACTTGGTGCTGGAGGGATGCAGGATATCTAAAAATTCCCCAAGTTTATTGTTTCCTTTGGCACTGTCGTTTTCTCCCTCGAATACGGAGATGTTGATGACGTGTTGCCGTGTAGGTAATAATAATAATAATAATTGATTCTTATTGAGCGCTACTACAGACAAACTGATTACAACAGAAAAGAAACATGTACAAATCAAACAATGTACTAACGTGGCTGCTTACGTAGATACAAGCATAAATTGAGGGTTCGGCTAATATATATATATATTGTTTGAACAACACAAAACGATCTTAGAAATAAAATACAGTTGTTTTTCCTTGACATGAATTCAAAATTGTTTCATTACATAGATTGTATAATTGATGAAAACAAAAATGAAATCAGTTGTAACCTAAAACAAATAATCCCATCCAGCCGAACACACTCCTACCCCCTCCCCACCATGCGACACACACATCACCTGACCACACTTCCACCACACACTGTTCCCAGTCTCCTCATGAATACCTCGAATTGGAGCGACAGACAAACAGAATCAATCTATTTAAAACATTAAAAAAAAACTAATTTCAACGAGGCTACAATAGCCACAATAGCCCAGTGTTAACAGTTCATAAAAACTTCACTTTTCCCACTTTTGTAAATGTAAGGCCAATTTACCTGCCCTCCCTGCAATATTCTTTTCTTCTTCCCTAAATTACAACAGTTCCTTTTTAAACTCCCCCCAAAGATAATATTACGTACTTTCCCTTGCATCTATTTATCGAATATTTCATTGCAAAAATAATTGTATTAACTATCTTTATTCGTGGGGGATTACCAGACAACCCTAAATGAATATCTATCCAGTCGATAAATCTCAATTCCCTTAGCTCAAACTTAGTTATTACAATCTGCCATAATATTTGAACATGTTCATACTCCCAGATTAAGTGTAAATATGTTTCAATCTTTTGCTTACAAAATTAGCACAAGTTATCTACAACAAGAGTAACTTTCCTATAAGGCCTACTAAATATCTCCCTACATACCTCATTTGAACAATTTTAAATTTCCCGTCCATCCTGAAACTTCAAGACAAATAAATTGTGTAACTTCTCTATGAAATATTGTCTATAAAATATTCATAAACCTTCCTTGATAATACATTTTTGAGGAGCTTCACAGTATTGTTAAACTGCACTCAAATATCATATTCTTTTACATCCACTAAACTCCAGTTGTCATTTTTTTCCGCTTCTCAAAATAGCTTGCCGAATATTCATACATCAACAATTTTGTTTCCTTTTAACCCCAAATGTTGAAAATGAGATACTGCCCGCATGCCATTTTCCGCAAAAATGTCTTGAATTGAAATCATATTGCGTGTAAACAACTCCTCATCAAAAATAATTTTCTTTTTCCATAAGAAAATCTTCATAGTTAAAATTCTAATTGGATTATTCTTGTCTTCGAAATTCCTACAACCTTCTAACTCTTCCCATGCTTTGATCGTTTCTAAATAGAACTTAGGTACTTTGAAACTTAACAACTCGGAATCATAGTTACACAAACAAATAAATCTACCCCCTAATAACTATGTTACACACACGCACGCACACTCTCGCACGCACACTCTCGCACGCACAGTCGTACGGTCACACAATGAGTATGACCCGGAATCGACGTTTTCTTGACAACTGTTTGAATTAATTATATGTTTGTTCCGCGTTTTCACTTCATAGTCATATTCATAATCACATTTATCTTTACATTGACAGTCACATTTATATTCATATTCATGTTTTAAAAAATTATATTGATATGGATATTCATGTTTTTAAATTTTTTTATTGATATTGATACTGACATCCTATCCAAGTTCATATTCACATTCACATTTACATGAAAGTAGTATCATGTGAACCATCTCAACATACAGTTCCGGTTTCAAGTAGAGGGAGGTTTTGTTAGTCTTGTTTTGTAAAGAGTTATGTACATGAGACCAGAGTAGATAGCTTAAAATTACATGGGTACATTCGATTTTGAAAACGAGTCTAAAACGAATGTCTCATGTTAACACTTTCAACACTGCGAAGGAGATTCATTTAACACAGAACTATATATTTCATCCGTCTATCGGGCACTCTGATTATTTATTGCATTTTTTAACAAGAATTATTTCATACAGAATTTACGTATAATACATGAAGCTATTTGCTAGTTATCTTATTTTTGTGAAATATATATTTTTAACATTATTTTGCATACACACGACAAAATAATTAGGTAAAAGTGGCAAACATTTGAAAACATTTAAAGAAACTGCAACAACTAATAATTATAATGACGACAATGAAAACGATAATGATAATGACAATTATAATGATAATGACAATAATAATACAAATGATTAATAATAATTATTATTACTATTATCATCATCAGCATCAGAAGAAGAAAAGACACCAATAATAAAAGTATAAAAGTAAAGAATATGAACAATAGTTTTGATTAAAAAGGGTAGCCCAGAGAGAGACAAAATACTGTTTAATCAGGGTCTTGCCAAATGACACTAAAATGCATTGCTGGGATTCGAGCTCTCAACACCAGGGGGGTGTTTCACAAAGATCCTAAGTTCTAAAATACTTGAATTTTCGCTTTTGAATATATTTTATTTCTAAGGCTACAAATGGCTCTCCATAATGTTCAAGTCCAACTTAGATTTAAAGTCGACTTATGATCTTTGTGAAACACCCCCTGGGTTGAGAGTCAAGTGAATGAACGTTAAACTATTCCAGGGGAGTGTTTCACAAAGATCCTAAGTTGAACTTATCTGTAAGTTGGACTTAAAAGTTATGGAAAGCCATTAGCATCCTTGAATTTTTTTGTAAAAGTTATTTTAAAAGGCATAAAATGTGGATTAAAATCTTCTATTATCATGGGAAATTTCATGTTCTTGATGTGGAATTTATGAAAAGTCTAAAATACAAGAATTTTCATTTTTGAATATATATTATTTTAAGGGTACAAATGGCTCTCCATAATATTTAAGTCCAACTTAGAGATAAGTTTGACTTGGGATCTTTGTGAAACACCCCCCTGATCTAAAACATGAATTCTGGCAGACTGGCGCATCATTCATGAATTACTACCTATGATAAAAACAGTCTATCACAAATATAAATACTTTCCGGAGATTCCCAATAATAGTGCTTGAGAAAGCAATATCATCATTCAGTGAAGTGGGTACTCTGTGTTTTCATCTATTTTATCATAATTTTATGACATTTTAGTCACATGAGTGCAATGTAGAAGAAACTGTGTATAAGTGAATGGAAAATGTTGATCATGTACAATGTAAATACTGGCGTACATTGTGAGGTTTTGGAATAATGAAAATGATAAGCAATTGGCCAATTAAAGGAAACTAAAACCTTCATACTAAGTTACTTTTATTGTAAAGTTTAAGATATTTAAAAAATATCAGTGAAAATTTGAACGAAATCGGGCAAGGAATAAGGAAGTGAGAGCTTTTTAAAATGACTAGTCACTAGATGGCGGTATTCAATTTAATGACATCATCTGTGAACAACTCTCCATGCCTTTTGTACATCAAATTTCATGTTTTTCCTTCTTTCTTGTGATTGAGATAATCTACTCCCCTGAAAGCAAGATATAGAATGCAAAATGATATTCTACTTCACATATTTTGAAGAAGGATGAAGAACACAAATAAATACGAAGATAAAAGTTTACTGTATACGGATATGAATACATGGAACTACACAAAGTAGTGGTATGAAAGTGTTTACAAAATTTTGGGCTGTTATCTTTCTTGTATCGGATATAATATGACGGTTTTTGAAGAGCCATCCTTTTCAGGGGACATGTCTTTCCTGTGTTACTTTCTGACACTAACATAAGAAAATGAAACCACTTTCAAATTCCAAAACGAGCAAATAACAAGAAAAGAGACAGTCCGTAACTTGTTAAAAATAGTGCAACCTGTGTTTGGACTTTACCGAGTTATTGAAACGAAAGATGACGACTTCACTTAACATATGATACAAATTATACAGTATACACAATTTAAAATGGAACATAGAAACAATGAGAAACCAATAGTTATGTCTCTACGTAAAGTGTGTAGGAACAAATTACATAACTACCAAATACAGAACAAAAAAAAAACAATTGTTAAATCGAACAGGTGTCAGACGAAAAGGCTCACAGAATGATGGTATATAAGTTTTCATGTATAAATATAATTGTCAATCGGTTACTATAACTTTAACGTTTCTTACAATGCTGTTTTAATTTCCTTTGATTTACTGATAACTTTAGTAGTCCTTACAAGGTTTGTTATTTATTGCTACTGAGTTACTAATGATTTGAATGTAAGTTACGATGTTGTCAGGTATTTCTTCAAAGTATTACAACACTTGTTCTATGTTTATTATCTCCCTTGCTAGTTCAAGAAAACCATTACCTACGAGTGTGTCGTTGAAGATTACGTGCCGCTCTAGAGTGCTCTGTTCCGACCAAATAATTGTGTTCAAGAACGATTTTTCCATCTTCTTTATCCAGTCTGCTACCCAGTCAAAGATCCATTGTGACGTCACAGCAGAAGACGTGAGCCGTATTGTCTGATCTTCATTCTCCAGCAGACTTTTAAGAGATGATGCATCCATTCTGTCCAACATATCCGTGATGAAATCCATGCTTGTCTCTCTGACCTGGTATCGACCTGTCAAACATTTGATATAATCAGATTAATCTGCATGATTCATGATAGATGTTCTGCTTGATTGCGAACCAACTATGACTTCAGTCTATGTCTTGACTCTGCCCCTTTAATGACGAATTCAACTTAACTCCAATATCAATCCAATAACAATGTTGAATCTAAGATACGCGACCATACGTGTTATCAGTGTCTGTGATATAATGAAATATTGAAGCCCTAAAAAAATGATCAAGAAGTGCCTAAAAAAAGTAAAAATCTTTGAGTGACCGGTTTTACCATACTTGTTTTCCCCAATAGACTGTAGTGTTATGAAAACCGTCAGGCGAACGGTTTTCAAAACTTTAATTCCAATCATAAATATCTTGATAATCAGACAGGCGATCGGCTTGTAAAAGTCATGGGTTCCTGACCAACCTAAAGGTTTATAAATATCATTGCATCATGAGCTAAATCCATAATTTTGTTTCAGAATCTGATACAAAGTTACCGGATCCCTTTAATCAGGTGTATCATGCATTTCAAAAGAAGAAGAAGAAAGGAAAGGAGAGAAAAAAATGTCACTGTAATAATAGTGTAGCGTTTACAAACATTAATATACAGTGCTACATTAATCTGTTCCTATTTCTATTAACTATACTTTAAAAAAAAAAAAAATTTTAATTTAATTTTTCTTCTTCTTCTTATTATTATTATACAGAACTGAAGAAGAAGGAGAGCAAGTGTAACACCCAGAGAAACGTCTATTGTACAGGACGATGCATTTTTTTAACATGTAAGTGCATCAATATACCATTCATTACTGCAGCTACGACATGTGGTTTATTTATCTTCTGTAAGCCTTCTGCTAAGACTACTCGGGGATCGATTAAACCAGGACACACTCTCTCTTTCCAAATCTTCAATAAAGCGTGTACAGAGGCCTTGTTGCTGTCAGGTATATCTTGGTCAGTCAGCTCGAGCATTCTTTTTAGATCACCCACACCTTTCTCATCATGTACACTTTTGGTTGCGTTTCCAATTTCGTCTATTGGCTCTTTGACGACCTTGACAATCTTAGTGTTAGCTTCTCCGTCAGCATCGTTTGAAGAAATCTGTTTCATTTCGACGACTACACTGCTTTTGCATGCTTTCCTTTCATCTCTCGTCTTAGTGAATGTATCGTCATCTGTAATGACTGCCGTTGCTATAGCAAGTAGTTCTCCATAACTGGGCTCACAGGCTTGACAAACAAAGAGGAAAACCCACAATAATTGCAGTAGTGTTAGGTTATCTAATCACAAAGAAAAGAAGTGTGCTGACAAGACTACCAGTAAAAGACCTGGTCTCATTCATTATTTATTAAATTTTGTGTGTGGAGGGTGTAGGTTCTATTAAACTCTAATTATCATGTATGTCATATGCCTAAAAAAGGGTAAGTGATGAAAATGACAATACATAATTGAGAATATATGGTTTCTGGTTAATACAAATGCTGATAGTCTTGGCGAACAAAGGAAAAGAGGCAGCTTACCCAAGGTAAATCTTTCCATGACATTCGGATATCCAGCCTTGTCAAGAACGCTGGAGAATAATCGTCTATCTACTTTGACGTGAACCTTCTGAATCATCTCGAATAACTGAAAGACAAGACTTATAGTACCGACTCCAAGGTGAGAGGCACAGAAATCTTGTCGGTAAGATGTAAATTTGGTTTCCTTGATTCCAAGGGCCTTGGCAACAGGACGAAAGTCTTCCATTATTAGACCAAGCGCCAGATCGACCAGTTCTGCTTTGTAGATAAACATACCTCTGGGACGAGATAGTAGACCTATAGCAAAGAACATAATTTTTTTTTTTTATACAAACAATTATTGTGTGAATATATTAAATGAACCCCAATTACTCATTCCCAACATTGTATTCTACAAACTAGTCAATTTTATCTTCATTTTGAGAGTATTTAAATAATAATAATAATAATAATAATGAACGTTATTTGTATAGCGCAAATGACTAACACAAAGAAAGTCCCTATGCGCTTAGAAAAGAAGGAAAAGGGCGGAATAGAAATGACCATTTATGCCTGATACATTAAAATAATTATTTACAACAACAATAATAATACACAATTACTATATAGCTTACACGTAATAGGGTTATTTAGGTAATACAAATTTTAAATGAAAATTAAATGAAAATTAAATTAAATATTAAATATGTACATGATAGTTTAACCAAAGAAGTCACTAATCAGCTGGAACAAACTTAACAATTTACAAAAAGATAGTCTTCAACAGAGTCTTAAATTATTCTGTTGTGCTTGCATGTTTGATGATATCAGGCAAGCTGTTCCACAATTCGGCCGAAGAATTTTTGAAAGAGCGAGTGCCATCATTTTTTTTTAGTGCTTGGAGCTACCAGGAGGGATTTACTATTTGATCTTAATTTTCTTGTAGGGGTATATTGTAGAATGAGATCTTGGAGTTAAGACGGGGCTGTACCGTTTAGGCATTAATATGTCAGTAAAAGGATCTTATAATTAATACGGGACTTAACTGCAGCCAGTGCAGTTGTTTAAGTATGGGTGTTATATGTTCTCTGCGTTTAGTTCTAGTGATTAGTCTGGCTGCTGAGTTTTGGATTCTTTGTTATTTATTGGTGTGAACATCCGGAAGAGAGTATAGTAAACTATTGTAAAAATATATGGGAGATATAACAAGGGCATGAACCAGCTGCTTAGTAGCTTCTTTGGTTAGAAATTGGCGGATGTTCCCAATTTTGTGCAGAGCAAATGAACTGGTTTTACATATATTATTGACTTGAGCTTTCATTGTAAGATTTTTGTCTATCTGCACGACAAGATTACTAGCAGCGTCGACACATTTATTGTCTATTATTTCTAAGCCATCCATCTGGTTAATCTTCCTGAATTTGCTGGTGAAATGCAGAACCTCAGTTTTCTTACTATTGAGTTTGAGATCATTATTAGACCATTTTTGATGATATCGTTCACACACACCTGTAGTCTATCAATAGTATTAGACTGCTCATTACACTTTAAGGTTATATACATTTGAGTGTCATACGCATACGTCATACAGTTTATGTTGTGATGATCGATGACGTCCTGAAGAGGAGCAGCATACAAACTAAAGGCCAAAGGTCCGATAACGGAACCCTGAGGTACCCCATAACACGTGTAGTAAGTACGCGATTGTGAATCCCCAGTAATAAGAAAAAGTTGAGTTCTGCTCGTGTGGTTGCATTGTGAAAGAAACGGTGTGGAATCGATCATAGAAAGTTGATCAGGTAGCATATTAGTATTAGTGTGTACTGCAAGGTTCTAGAATCATACAAATAATATGAACTTGGCCCAGTCTTGGTAAAAGTAAGAAGCATTTTACACAGAAAGGTGTTGGACTACAAAAACATGTGGCACACAAACGAGGCCCTCTTTTTAAAGCTGTGTCATGTCATATTTAGAATGTGGAGGCATTTGAAGAGCAATGCTTTTCAGATAACATTTTTATCTCTGATGTTCTTCTACTCCCTTTTCTTTAAGCTGGCAATACCTCTTTACTGATCCAAAACTAAAAAACGTATATCGAGAGACGATTCGATATGAACGTGTCTGCCTGAGGGATTTACTTGATCATTAATGAAAATACTGCAGATTCGTAAAGGTCTAGTTCTTATACCGCTTTCTACATTGTAAACTTGAAATTCGACGAAGTTTAATTTTATCAGAGCAATTTATTATTTATGCTAATAAGCGCTCATTAACATTGGCTATCTACCCACCGCCAAAATGTATTGCTTTCAATGCTGCCGAAAGTGCTTTGTGTTTCTTCTCCTGTTTTTGTCCTGCCATGATATCTGTCCATCTACACATTGCTTCTAACCGTTTCTCCTCAACTTCAAGATCTCCTGGTGCACAGGAAATGCGGAGACCTCTACAGAGCTGTATCATCGATTGATGAGGAATCAGCTTGGCAATCTGCCCGAGCTTCTTTTTAGATGGCCACTTCTCGTCAGACTCTTTCCGATCATCTTGGGGAACTAAAATATGTAGAAACAAAAGAGATCGATAATTTGATAAGATATACATAAGATGATGATCTTACTGTGTATTTTCAATTTGTATATTTTTACAAATAAAAAAGAACATTAAATCATTGTATATTTCTTTCCTATGAGAAACAAGTTTGTGATAACTTTCTGTACCACGATGTGAACGATGAGTGGTATCTAATTTTTCACAACGAATCTCTACTATATTTTACAAACTAAGACGGAAAATTGCAGAGGTGCAAACGTGCAGCTCTAAACTTAAAGAAATCAGAAATTGCTAAAAAAAATCTGGCAGACTTTGAATTATCTATACAGTGAAGACAGCTTCGTCAATGACATCTTGGAGTGGATTGCCGCCGAAGCTTCCCGCCTCTCTCAGTACAACAATAATGTATATATTTATTTTATCATTTATAGGTGTAGATTCCATAATTGGCCTTCCTTTCCCCTTCCCCTTTTTGCCACCGCTGGGTGGCTTTATATATTTATGCATTATATTTGAATCCAATGTGTCAATATTGGTTGGTTATATAGTCACTTTATTCATTAATAACCATTGTTTACCGTACGTTAAACAAATATTGGCTTATATCTCTAATCTTAATGTTTAAATGGTAAATTGACTGGAATTAAACTGATACGTTACCCATACCGTCTGTTTTCCCTTTGGATGCACTCTGTAGGCGGCATCTCTTCTCGTAGTTACTACAGTTCTGCTCAGCCCACCAATCCTCGATCATTTGGTGACTATCGAACAGAGCTGTTCTGTTTTCTTTGATGATGTTATCGTTCCAAAAATCTGTGTTCTTTGAGTACAGGAATTTGAGGTTCCAAAGGTGTTCTTTTCCAAAGTCCATCATAGCCTCAATCAGTTCTGCACAGTGCCGTGACGTTATTTCAGGTAATAAGAATGTATGTATTTCATTCACATCTAGCCCACGTTTCTGACAATCAGGTACTGAATGAAAAGGAGAGAAATCGCTTGATAATGTTCCATTTAAATACATTTATGTAGAACTACTAATGTATTGTTTTGAATATTTCTGTCAACCCTCAATTTTGAGAGAAAACCCATTTGGATTGCAGTATGAATTGATTGCAGACTCGTGATGTACGCATACACATCTTTGTTTGCTGACATCATTACTTGAAATTTACAATAATGTTGCCAAATTCTGAAAATATATGGGAATCTTAATTTCAATTATTATTTAATTCTCTTATCCTTATGACAGGAGCATTTAATTACCCCGGAAGAAGTCCTTATCACTTGGGGTGAACTTGATGGTCTCCAATGCTAGGCTGAACATCACTTCTTGGTTTCCAGAGCTGTTATTATCCTTCCATTGTTTCAAGATATTCATGGCTCCTTCGACGAATTCTCTTCCCTTTTTACCCTTTAGCATGTCAGAGTGTTCAGGTAGGGCACCAATGTCCTCTAGGAGTCCAATGATGCTCTCACTTTCAGTGATGTGCCACAGAGTATGTTCCAGGTCGTCCTCAGTCACTGATCGATTAGAGTCGTAGTATTCTACAATATTATGCATGTGAAAGAATAAGAGGGGACATATTTTGACATCGTTTCTGCTCAGATTGGACAAACAATTATTGATTAGACGAGATTAAGGGTTTTTACATATTTATGCTCGAGATATACTGATCTACTCTGGAAGAATATTTTCTTAAAACGAGTCACAAACTTAACCTTAACAACATTCTATTTTTTTCACTTACATATAATGCGCTTCATAACTTTGTATTTCATCATGACCAGATGTTCAAAAGATGATAATAAAAATTACTAGCTAGAGTACTAGACAAGCTTGAACCGAAGCAATTATTTAGGGGAATTTAATTTACATCGACATAGTAGAGGTAATGAAGTCATGAGAAAGAAAAAAAGGATCACTATAAAAAAAAAATGCATGTAGTTGTAATAAATATCAACGTTGAATTACTTTGCAATTGATATATTGCAGACGTCAAGCCGGCATTCATACACGCATGAAAGAAGTCCTCCCTCTGACTTGTCCCAGTGTATCCAGTTTTCCACCGACAAAAATCCTGGTAGTAATCCTCGTCTGTTTGTGATGCCTTAGATTTCTCTTCGTCCTTGATTAGTTGGTCGAGTGCCTTTCCAAGTCTGTCGCTCAAATTCTGCTCTCGTGCATACTTTACCAGTGTCCACAGTTCAACGTATGAAATAAGATCTGGACAAGACAGTATAAAGCTTGTCTCATTATTACTTTTCTGTTCCTTTCGCCATAATAATGCTAATGTAAAGTATCAAACGTTAATGTAGCAGGTAATTTCTCCACAATTGTTCATCCCCACCCCTAACCAATTCCCAATTCTATTTCGTTCAGATGCGTACTCATTTGCACCTTTTTAATGTACATATTTTGCACTACTTGTACAATAATCTTATTTGATCGCAGAATAATGTGATACATTTGCATTTATCAAAATAAATAATAACTTACTGTACTAACACTACCAATAACTACACAACTCAAAGCTCAAATTAAATGTTCGAAATCATTAAAAATTGGAACGATAATTGATTCAGTTTCTTCCGTACTACTAATAATTAACTATTTTAAAAATTGAAGCGTTCGGTATTTCGTATCCATTTCTTTATTTTGTTTATCGATGATTGTATTGTTTCATTTTGAAAAACATCATTGGTGCTGAGCTGGGTGTTTTATCCCTCAAGTGGTAAATTAATTAACGGATTTAAACAAAAACGATTAAATGATGGTCTCAACTTACCAGGTTGATTTGAGTTATAGACTGTAGGGACTTCGGTGTATTTTGCTGAGGGAAATGATAAGAAAATTAAGATAACTTCAGCGCCATTTCCTGTTAGCTTGTAGTTTTGTTATGTTCCTTGTTAGATGGTTTCAGTCTTTTGAATGTGTCTTGGTTATATTTCAAATGAGTACGAATATTTGTCGGCACAGTATTTATAGTTTTTACTTCACATGAAATTGGAAATATCTTTAAAGTACATTGTAGCTCATGAAAGTGGAATATTTTTGTTTTACCCCAATTTATGGAATTATTCTAATAATAATAATAATAATAATAATAATAAAAATAGCTCTAGATAATAGTATACATTCTCTGATTTAATTGAATGATAATTTGACAATATGTGTTTTGCGTGACTAGATCTAGATAATAGTATACATTCTCTGATCTNACTAAAATGTATTTTGACCACCACAATTGCTAGAAATCAAAGATGGCGGCCAAAAGGGTAGGCAATTTCTTTTGCCAGGAGTAAATGACTTTTTACAGTAAAGCTCTATTACTAAGACCTAAATTATATTTTGGAGATTAGGATATTCATAATTATGGTCAGTTGAATAAATATAAAGAAAGAGATTAGCCTTATACTCGATATCGTACTTAAGATTGCCGCCAATTAGCGATTCCAGATGGCTGCCGGAACCTGCAATTTAGAGGAAATATTCATGCGCTGTCATTTTGTGTGTGTCAATACCTGGGCTTTTCGGGTCGTCAATCCATTCAGACTGATGGTCAGGGAGCCTGAAAATCCATGATGGGTAAGCCATATGGTCGTATAGAAAAAAACATTTTGTTGGGGATTTATTTATTGCATTTTTTTTTGTGTGTTAATTGCCCCCTACCCTAGCCCCCCGCTGCGTACAGTCATGGTTCAGTGACAAAGCAATGGCCTCGTAACTGTGAGGCCCCAGGATCAAAGCCGTGTCGATGTGCTATATTAGTGCCCTTTTGTGGGGCATTAATCCCCATTACTGTCATTTATGACTCAAGGGCGTAGGTCCCCTAATTGATTAGCATTCACATACTTTAGCAGTCACGCAGCATACACACAATTTAGCAGTCACGCAAAACACACATTGGCAAATTAAATATTCAATAAAATCTGAGAATGTATACTAGATCTATTATTTTAAAATTATTTTTCAAATAATTCCATAAATTGGGGTATAACCAAATTATTCCAAACTTATGAACGACAGTGTATTTAAAAATGTATTGCTGGTCATTTCTAATATGAAAAATGTGTAAGATATAAATGGGTTTTTACTTACGTTTCATGTGTCTCTTCCGTTGCTTGATACCATATACAGCAATACAAATTATTGCACAAAAAAGTATTATAGCTGAAAGTTCAAAATACAGATGAATTGAATCTGATTAGTTTTCACTTTTAAAACGGGAGAGCACTATCTGGTAAATCAGGGTTAAAGATAAACTTGAGTTCTGGTGAAAAAATAAAATGAATTCTCACAGAAACAAATATATTCAGACGATTAGGCTAGTTTGTTTCGTTTTCCCCCACCCCCCCTCTCTCTATCTCTCTCTATTGGTAATTACCGATTCTTAAATATCAAATTTATTTGTTTTATTTTCATTATCTGTCTTGTTTGTGCTCCACTTACGGACGATGACTGCCACAGCAACAGGGGTCTGTTCAGCATCTCGAATCAAGTGGATTGTCATGGACCTGCTTTCAGCTTCCCCAACCAGCCCCCTTGCAACACATTCAAACACATCATCACTGGTGTCATTCATTGCTATCGTAATACGTATATTTCTGGTACCATCGCTGTTGTTCCACACCCTCGTTTCCAAGGAATCGACTCTCAGTGATCCATGCATGAAGAACATGTCGATAAATGGGTAGTATCCTCTTACTTCACATGTTAACGCTGTTTGAGAATCGATGCGGAGAGTACATGATGATAAGTCCTGTTGATTTCTGGGACACTCTTTGATTGAAGGAAACGGCTCTAGAGGAAAAGCTATTTGATTGAACATTTAGATGGAGGTTTATAAAACATATCACTTCGAGAGTATATTCTACTGCAATTCAATTATTTAAACCTTAATCAGTATCGACTTCTGTGCTTTGTAACTTCCGATCCTTCATAAACTAACATTTGCTGTGTGTATATGTCTTCTTATTTTTTAATTCGGTTCCTGTCATTGGTAAACCGGCCAAGTATCAGAATATTATCATAATCACTACACAACAGCTAAATAATATACTCTGTCGCACTTTATACAAAGTATCATCCATTTCATACAAGAATTTAACCATTACCTCCACCGTCAGCTGAGGCGTAATGCTGAGGCGGTTGAGCCTTTAGGGATATTGCGACCTAGACGGCACCCATTTACTAAAGTTTCCCTTCATCGCACTCCGTTTAAGACAGAAATTGGTTGTGTTCTTCGAAAAAGCAATACAATTTCTGCTGTACTTGATTCCTCTCATTTATCTCTCTTTCTTGCCCGCAATACTTACCAAATACATTGACCCTGGTAACATTCCGAAATAAATGGCCTGTGTCGAAGTCAGTCACCTCACAGTAGTAGATATCTTCATGAAGGATCTTAACATCATTGATGAGCAAAGAGTATTCACTGGTGATGTTGAACAGCCCTTTTTCATATCCAGGTCCACTCCTCTCCTCGACACTG
>BEXV01002752.1:35479-46479 GCA_003118195.1 Hemicentrotus pulcherrimus | reverse complement strand
AAAAGAAAGAAAGAAAAAAAAAAGTGTCCTCTTACCCCAATGGAGAGTGTTCAATGTAAAGTTCAGAATCTTAATAGAATCCAATGAACTAGATAATGATACTGTAAGCACTTTGTGTAATATGGAAGGCGCTATACAGTACGTCCCAGAAAAATACGAAACCGAGAATTATCGATGTCTTTTCAAAACTTAATCACAATTGTAATTATTAAATGTTTAGGGCCGTATCTGAATTTGAAAGAGAAAAATCACATTTCTAGAAAGCTCATTTTCTGCCCTTTCATATGACGCCTCACAATAGGAAAAATGAGCCAGGAATAACAAAAAATCTGTTTGTTTAAAGTAGTGCTTGCATTTCCAAAATTTTGATTAAACGAATTCGTTTTCACTGGCTGCCTGGCGTAGCGACAAACGGAGTTGACAAAAGATTTAACTCTGTTGAAATCGTTGACGATCAGCCATGCACAAAGAAGACGAAATACTTGATGCATGAATGATCGTGAAACTATAGCATGTTGCCAGGTGTTGGGGGAATAATCGGTGGAAATTGACCAGCTGTTTTATTGATACCAGTGATGCTGTTTGTACAGAACGAGGATCATTTTTTGACATTTTACATGCACTCGCATCTGTTGTCTTCATCCCATCGTTAGGCTAAGATTTCTCAACTGGAGCGAGGGTTGGACGCAGCAGGCTAGGGCCCCCTCCCGTCCCATCTCGACGACCCCGGCGGCATCCGAACCAATTCACCTGGGCCCTTTGATATCGACAGTTTGATCGTCAGTCTATTCACAGCGTAATGGACGCGATGCGCAGAAGACTAAACACCAATGAGGATGATGACATCATCTTGGTTGAGGATGGGGAGGGGGGAGAAGAAGAAGAGGAACAGCCCATCATCACAGTTGATGATAGGGGCGGGTGGAATGGCTGCCTCTCATCGTCATTGTGGACGGGGAGGTGGATGGAGGCCAACTGGTAGAGGCCGACGAGGAGGGGTAGAAGGAGCTAGGACATCAGTGTCAGACTCCACGTCGCTCCGGTTTTGCTGGTCGTGAGGGCCATATCGTCCATTTGGGACAAGCTTGTGGATGAAAACTGTGAAGGATGTGTGGAATGATACAGTGCTGGAATGTGTGCTTAAGCCGTGGGAAGTCAAAGTCGACAAATATTTCTAGCAGCCAGTGCATGGACAGGTTGAAAGGTTGAGCTTTCTTCTCATTCTTTGACTCGGGTACAAGCTAAAAGAGATGATTCTTCTGAACAGGACTTCGTTGTAGGAGAGGCAACGGAATTCTTCGAAGTAGCTTTGAAAGAGGCTATGGTGCTAGAGGCTATGATGCTAGTACACCTCAAACAGAGGCTGTTGAACCAATGAAATTGATAATATGCAGTACTACTGTACATGTATTTCATCCATATTTCCTGATGCCAAACTTTATATAATTTTTTTTTTGTTGTTTCTTCTTTCTCTCTCTCTCTCTCTCTTTAAATGTTAAAGCTATCGAATTAAAATGTTATGTTAAACTGTAATTTATTCCCCTCATATGTTGTTTTTTGTGACAGTTATATATTCATTAGGGCTTCGGTGTTTGAGCAATGGTTCTTTTTGAGAGTGGTAGTTGTAGTATGGAGATGTGTGAGAAATAGATTTGGTAATCGTGGAAGAGTACTTGCGCAATATTTTTGGAAGTCCTGGGGGAAAAGGCGGGGTTTGGAGGAGCTGAAAAGTTTTACCGTTATGTGAAGAAGGATGGAGTGTATAACTTGTCATGTAAAAAAATAAAAAATACGAGATCGGTAGGCGGGCAATGATACTTATACTTACATATAAGTATCATTGCCTGCCTACCGCTCAATAATCCTGTGCGAAAAAAGTTTACAAATTGATTGCGTATGGGATGGATGAATCATGGCAACTTTATTTGGTGAATATAATGGCTTCTTTATCCCGAAAAAAAAACGTGGGTTGCAAGTATCTTTAAACATTACTATCGATGTGTAATCAACATTTGCTTGGGTCTTTCCTCTCAAAGATAAAACAAAATAGAAGAAAAAAGGTCTTTCGGTATGAGCCCTCAAAAGAAAAAAAATCAACGACCTTTCACTTTAATCAAACCAGAAAAAGAAAGTGCTACATTTTGCTTTTAATTAGTATTACTACTTTTATAGAATTGGTGCAAACTTAATATGCAATTAAATTTGACATTAACGAAGAGTACGATTTATTTTAAAGACATACGATCAGGGGTTTTCATGTACAATTTGATGCTATATACGGGTATTTTACCCGACAAACACGGGTGTTGTTCTGATCTGCATGAAATGAACGTTATTCATACGACCTACAAGCCTAATTTAATGCATATCCACCTTCAACATCATCATCAGAAGGACCTCCCCGTAAGGAAAATTACCATCACGAATCCTTCATCCCAACAATGATTGAACACTTTCCGATCTCTCGCGACAAGTTCCGACTAAATTCCGAATGGGCCACAAGTTTTCGCTGCGTGCGGGATGTGTGGTCATTCCATCAGATCTGTTGTAAGTTAACTTATGCCCACAGAACTTGCATAGAGTTTGTCTTCAAGTGAGTGAATGAATACGTTTTGATTGATTGACTCCAATATGGTACATTTGACTATTCTATGCAAACTTAAGCATTTGATACAAGTAACATCTACTAATTGAAAATTCGAATGATCCCCGCTCACCGCTTCCCCCCCCCCAAATGAAGTGTTCTATCAATAATACAAACATTACATCATTCTATTTTCTTACTTCAATGTGATAAACAGGCCGTCCGATAATGTGACTAAGTGGACACTGGATGAACGTATGTGTTACAATTTATGTACAATAATAATACTTAGCCCTAATACGAAGCAAATACAATAATACGGAACAAAGACATTGATAAGTAGGATATCTCCAGTAAGACCTTCCCATCAACTGACATGCTAATAATTCACCCATTTTGTAGGCCTGTCTGTACAACTTTCATAAAGATAAATTTCCTTTCACATCGAGATTTTCCACGCCTTTGCCCCCAGACGAGATCTCGGTATGAATAGTACTCGGATTAAAATACATAATAAAGCATGGGTAAACCATGGCAGAATCTACTTTTTCACACATACCGCGGTCCTGTCTTGGGAAATATCANCCCCCCCCCCCCCCCCCAGGAGAGACCTTGGTTGATGTGGAAGACAACCGGGTGAAGATACGCTCTTGTAGCATGGGTTAAACCAGGGTAGAATCTTCTCTTTACCCTTTCATGCCGAGTTCCTGTCAGGGAAAACATCCATGTGTTTCCCCAGAAGAGATCTTGGTTTAGAAGACAACCAGGTCAAGATTCGCTCTGGGACCATCGGGTTAGCCAGGGTAGAATCCTGTCTGGGGGAAAATCCCGCCCCCCCCCCCTCAGAGGTCAGAATGACCGCATGCGTGTTGCCAAAATATCTGGTAAAGGGGCACTTTTCGTGCGACAAAGTCCGGCCCGAGAATTGTGAAAAAAGGGGTGTATTTGACTTTTCACCCTGAGATGTCTTTAAAAAAAAAGGGGGGGGGGTGTTTTTCTTCTTTTTTTTCTCATCTCTTTGGACTCCTGAGAAATTATTCCGAATTTAGGAGGGTACATTGAGCATTTTTCCTGATTTAAGGGGTCTTCAAGGCAGGAAAAGCCCGCGAAAAGCCCGCCAAAGGGGGTCCGGAAATGTTGGCAGTCCTCAGCAAGGGGGTGCGAAGTTGGGGGGGGGGCGGGGGGAACATCATGGCGCTACCCTAAAAGAGACCTTGGTGTGAAATGGAAATGGCTTATAAGATTCGCTCTTATAGTAGCATGGGGGTAGAGTAGATCAATCTATCCTGTAGTCTGTCATTCGCAAGTGTTGCCATACCATATGGGGTTAATCAAGAAGGAACCAAGCCAAGACTGTCCAGAAAAGGCTGAGTTAACACCGTGGTCAGATTTTAGTTTCAACGGGCACCGCTGCTAGTGGTTCTGCTTCTGCTGAAGAACTGAACATCCGGGCACAAGAGTCGACCGATTCCCTTCCTGATGCGGCTATTGAACACTGCATAGATGAGGGGATTGAGTAGGCTCATACATACAGAAGCCAGCAGCTTCACTACGTAAAACGCTTCACCGTAGCTCGCTGAATCATCCGTTCCTGTTATCTCCTATATACAAAGCACAAGCGAGAAAATTAACATTAACTGATATATGACTGAATCAAACGGAAAATAGTTTCTCGGCGTTGATGATTTTTTTCCTGGGGATGATGATAAGTTAAAATTAATACCAATTTAATTTGTTTTAAACATACCATCTTAACGGTGTCATCATCCACGCGAAAAAAGAAGTGAAGGGTTTGGAAAATATAAGATTAAATGTAAAAAGAGATGCTACGACCCCCTGCACCTTTCTTTGGTTAAATGACCTTGTTAATTTGCATGCCATCCATCAATAGACCGACAAAGAATGTTGCGCCCCCTGCCTGTGGCAACATGCCACCTTGATCTCAATTTCTGGACCCATTGATTCTACACAACTGACACTGCAGCTCACCTCTCGCACGAACATGATAAAGTAAGGAGCCCTAGAGATGGCAAACGTGACCACCAAGATAAACAGCATCTTGATGACTCGGGCAGATACTTTCTTCACGAACGTCTCCGGTTTTTTGCCGACCTCTGCAGTGCCTTTCGGAACAGGTTGTTCATCCGGTAATGTGGCATTTGAGCAGTTCCCCGGTTGCTGCAACCCCACGCGATCGAAAGGACTCATTGGTATGCCCTGTCCTGGTGTTGAAGCCGCTTTGGCGTTGGCCAATTGTATGGGGATGTCATCACCAGTATGATAGCCTGGCTTTTCGTCGTTTGTCCCCTCTTCTTGAATCGAAACGACCGAACGCCTTTTCATTATGAACCTGCCGAGGATGATGTAGTTTATGCTGATGATCAGCAGAGGGAGAATGTAGGCTACTACGAAGAGGATACTCGCGTATACTTTCTCGAATGACTCAACTATGTCGTGTGAGCCACAAGCCAGATAGAATGTTGTGATGTTCGCTATAAGGTCCTCATCAACCTGTGTTACACAGAGCAATCGAATAGTACAGTATAGAAGTTACATTCAATGTATGGTAAGTTGACAGACATAATTAAAATATATTAGTGTTGTGATATAATGTTCCATGTCACCTAGCTACCCAGTTTTCCAATAAACCACCTAGACGTATATGGTGGTTCGGATCACCTTTCTGGCGTATTGGACAGACTTGAAGAGCGTATTTAACGGTCCACCTTCATTTGCAAAATTAAGAAACATCGGGAGTTTTTAATGCATCACCGATATGCGAGAAGGCCATGGAATATGATCATAGGTTCCTTCAACTTTTACAATCATGTAGGTTTGGTTTGCTTTGGTTCGATGGTTTGTTTTACTTGACTGCAAAGAAAGCATTGTATGCTTGTAAAAAAGAAACCAGGTGACCGACAGCTTGATGTCCTTTCCGACGGACTTGGTCATGAGGATTAATGGCTTGCCAAAGGGCACTGGCACATGGACTTGGTTTTCGCTGCTCTACCACTGAGCCATTTGAATCTTTTTCTACAACGAGTTTTGATGTCGGTGGTGGACCAGTGGTAAAAAGTAAACCCTTTGAATATTCTGAAAAGGAATGAGAGTCCAACATTGTCCGTCTCGTCAGTTATATAGCCTTCTCAAATAATATGTGATTAAGTGTATGGCGACACAGATCTGAGTAATAATGAATTTGTGGACAAAGTCGTCCTGGAAAAAGATGAATCCCAATAGGGATCTTTAAGGAAGATTGTGGATAGCAGAGGAGAATGAGGAAAACGAAAGGAAACAATAAAACTTGAGGTGAAGATGAAAATAAGTGGAGAAACAAAAAAAGAAGTAAAGGCAAAAGTATTTTTAAAATGAGTGGGTGGGAGGAAAAGAGAAGAAAGATTACAACAAGAACAAAAAGAAAAAACACTATTATGATTCTAACCTCTTCGGAGCTGCTGCCTCCTCCCCTCTCATCGCCCAGAGAGAACAGCGGACGCTGATAAACCGAGTACTCGTAGAAAGCAGGAGCAGCCACAATCAGCGATAGGAACCAGACGAGTAGAGGATCGAGGTAAATCCTGCTTTTCTGGTGGACCCTCGGCTGGTTGATCAATATCGTAACACGGCGGTCATGTGCAATGAACACCATGGTGTAGATGGACGAAGCGATGCAGAAATTGGGCAGAAACATCAGGAGCTTGCAGCCAGCATTACCTGGGGAGGGCAAGCAAAATGAGGAACAGGTCCAGTGTTAAAAGGTTCGAGAGTTACATCCACGGTTCGCATTAAATATGGTACATTTATTTCTGATCATTTCTTTTAACTCTCACTGTAAAGTGATGTGAAACCAAAGAGCGGCTCTCAAATTAATTTATCGTATCGAAGTTAATGTAGTTCACAGTAAAACATACTAACTTTGTTTTTTTTAAATATACTTGATAGATAAACGACCAATGCCTGAAATCAGTAGACTTATGGGTTTACTTCGTTCCATCGGTCTTTGTATCTTACGTCTTGCGATTGATGAACTTCGTTAATTGAATTGATAACTTATGTATATTTGATAATGTTTGTCCAAAAGAAATGATATAGTAAGTAAAAGGGAAACAATACGAGCCAGCAACAAAAATCGAAAAGTTGGAGTGGCTTGTATATTTGAAGACGAAGATGTTCTATAAAAGAAATGACTGAACTCAAAATGAAAACTGAATAGAGGCTACCTCGATCGAATTATCTTCAAATTGTTTAGTATAATTATCTTGATAGGATAATGAAACAGTCCTGATTGGATCGTTTTTCCAACTGGAAATCTTCTTTGTTTTTTAGAAAGAGTTGATATCAATCGCAACTATGTACATAAGAGATAAGGGAATGCAAACTTGCGATTGATTCGGATCAATCGCAACTTTAAGACGGAGCCCTGGGGGTGTTTCACAAAGATCCTAAGTTGAACTTAACTCCAAGTTGAACTTAAATATTATGGAGAGCCATTTGTAGCCTTGTAATAAAATATACTCAAAAGCAAAAAAATCAAGTATTTTAGAATTTTCATAAATTCCGCATCAAGAACATGAAATCTCCCATGATAATAGAAAATATGAATGATTTGAATCAACATGTTATGCTTTTTAAAATAACTTTTACTAAACATTTCCAATGATGCTAACGGCTTTCCATAGTTTTTAAGTCCAACTTAGAGATAAGTTCAACTTAGGATCTTTGTGAAACACTCCCCTGATGTCGTGAAAAATGATGCTTGCTTGGCTGGCAATCTCATCTATATGATAATTTTGTTCCCACGCCATAATATTTTTTTCCCTTCAACCTTGCATGGCTGTCTTGAATTAGGGCAGTCTTTATAAAATGTCAATGAATCGTCTGATTGCACTTCGAGGTGAATAGAAATGATAAAACTAAAAAAAACTAAAACATACATAGGGAAGACATTACTTTGGACTTGTGTAATTAAGTAATACCACTCGGTTGCCGCCCCCTCGTATCCACTAGTGGGTGTGGGGGAGGGAGAGGATTACAAGTGCCCCATCACATCACAGCAGTGTGGTATAACGTGACGGCTCTTGACTCCCATACGATAGGTCATCGGTTCGATCATTGCTCATTGCCTACATCCCTGGACAATGTATATGTGTCCCTCTCGACCCACGTATAAATGTACAAGAAACTGCATCTGGTTTGTTCTGTTTTTTGTTATATGAATGCCGTAGCTGTTGTTTATTGTTGTTGTTGTTGATGATGTTTTTTTTAAATGTTTTTTAACCCGCTGACTACGGAATTCGGGCTCCAGTAAGCAATTTGCTAATTGTTTGTCAGAGTTCATTGAGACAGAATGTTGGTTCTGAAACATGTGATTACTTTTCCAATCAGTTTGATTATTTGTATATAATCTGTTCGTTTTTGTTGCTCGCCAGAGATTTTTTTTTGTGATCCTGCTTCGTGCCCCAACTCACACCCCCATCTCCCTCTTTGGTCAATCAATATTGTTTTACAATGAATATACAGAATCATTAAATCAATTTATGCATGGATGGATAATTGAAAGGCAAGGGCTCTCTTGAAGGCGTTGTTGCGTTGATTTCTTTCTCTTAAGTTTCATTTTTTAAAACAATTACTGATCAAGCTTGAATATTTTAGTCTAATTGGTAGATACGTGATAGTACCATCAAAATAAATGATCGCAGAGTTTATTTCTTGTTCTAGACAATTGTGGTACAGTATGGCATTCGTGGCTAACTCTAAATAAAGAAACTCAAATAGAATGCATCCCAAAAGTAGCTGAAACAGGGTGTGAATCCCATCGATAGGCTCTCGATTACTGTAACGTGTTCTTTCTCAAAGACAGAAGAGGAGAGCTCTGTCGCAACTATGCCATGTGTAATTGTAAAGCTCTTGAGTGGTTCTTGCCAGTCTCTTCGAAGAAACGTGAGACGCCATAATTGGCAATTTGAAATCAAGTGTAAGACAGGACGTACGCTATAAAAATTAGTGCTTTGCCCTATCTGGTTAGACAATTGAATCGTTCACGAAGTCGCATAAGGTAATCCATTTTCTAAAGCCTAGGTGTATATACGTATTTCTTTCAGTCCGTACAATTCTTGAATTATATATAGATCACAATCTCAATTGTGATTTATTCCAAGTACTTGTCTCTTGTTCACTTATTTTGACAATTAATCATTAGCTATCCAATCAAGACTTACTAAGTAACACGAAATACTTTTTTAGCTTGAAGTAATGTCTTTAATCTATGATACGAGCTACAAACAAAATGCTGATGGAAATATCACGCAATCATTCATGTTATGCATTAATTGACAATATATATTATTTTCACCTGTATGATACCTATTTTCTCGAATGCCTCTGTGGTTGCAATAGAACTATAGGCTAACGACATAATATTGTGCGTCTTTTATTAATTTTTCATAATTTTTTTTTTCTTCTTTTTCATTCAACTGTATTTAGGCTACTTGCACTGTTTTCATACCCTTTTCGGATATATTCCCAACACCCTTTCCAATACCTGACATACCATTCCAATAACAAAAACATGCCAAATCTTTTATTAACCAAGTATTCCATATTGCTGTAAATCAGTCATGTGAAAAGTTGATTCGTAATAACTAGATTTCAAATAGGGGTGTGAATTATGTCAATGACTGTTATTTCCGTAGAGTACTCTCTCTCTCTCTAAAAAGAAATCGAGTTTTCACTACTTTTCCCTCCTCTGGAGAGTGAAAATGTAGTGAAAACAGAGTGAACATTCACTCTTTTCTTCTTAGAGAGCACTCGAAAGTCAATCGATATTCACTCCTAAATAAGTGATCCCTGACGTCACTCCCGAGATAGTGAAAATAGAGTGGAAATTAACTTTTTTTTGTTTAGAGAGTATCATATACCCAACAACAACTATATTAGTATTATATTATCATATTATGTTCTGATGTAACCGGTCAACAAATCGAATTTGTAAACATATTTTTGCTTTGAAAGCCATATATAATTTAGCATTTACGAACCTAAATTTAGTAAATATTTAATGGGGAAAACATATATAATTCTTAAATGTATTCAATTAAATATTTGCATTAATACGCGTTCTTCATTTATGTAGGTTTTTTTTATTACGATCATGTTATCCCATTATAATATCTATTTTAAAGTATATTTATAATAATGCTAAATATATTACTCATTGCGGATGTAGTATCGAAAATAATATCGCTAGTGATATTCGTTTGTCTCGCAATGTGGTCAATAAGAAATCTAAAAGATCACGATTTTTTGTGGGCTATCTGCAACACTTCGTCAGGTGATAAAAAACTCATGCAAGCAAGGGTATTTTATACTTTACGGGAGGACCGGTGGAGCGGTCTATAATTCGATTGATGATTGGAACAATAACGCACAATGCCGATTGCCATGCAGACTGGGACGGGGTTCAGTGCCTTTCCCAGGAACGGCATTGGTACACACGAAGGGTAAAACTAACTATCAATATCCGTCTCAATCCTAATAATTTCAACAGAGACAACGGGATTGATATCCCCGAATTATGGATGCAAACGATACGCCGCCATGACACTCACCGTCCAGCCGGCCAACACCGGTCGATTCCATTCAGCAGACGGGCCGAGCCAGCGGCCCGTTGATTGGTTGAGCACCGTATGCGTCGGCCAATAGGCCTGGTGCATCAGCCGAACCAGCGATCGAATTATAGATCGCTCCGCCGGTCCTCCCGTAAGTTAAAAAAGAATCTGCTTACATTAGTTTTTATCACCTGGCGAAGTGTTGCAGATAGCGCACGAAACGTCGTGATCTTTTAGATTCCATATTGACCACATTGCGAGACAAACGAATATCACTAGTGATATTATTTTCGATATATTTATAATATTTGCATTTTTTAAAAAATTGTACATCTTTCTCAATTCAGCAACTGGCTGGGACGAAAAGACAATAAAACCTTCAATTCAATTCAAACGTGCGTGTGTGTGTGTGTGTGTGTTGTGTGTGTTTGTTTGTGTTTCTTATATCTTGACAACTATATAATGTCTTTGTGTGCGTGTTAGATATATACTAGCATAAAGCTTGATGTGCCATAATTATATCATGACTATTCCTCTATTTTTCTATGATTTCTTGTTAATTCCCTCTGCCTAGAAGCCTAGAACTGAATATTGTCGACGAAGTACTCAATAGAAGCTCTATTCAATATAAAGCTCTTCCTCCTTTCATAAAATTGCTCGAAGCTGTTAACACATTCAGAAGTATTAACAAAAATATTATTCCAGACTTCTTGTAGCTGTTGTCAGGGGCGTACGCAGGATTTTTTTCAAGGGGGGGGGGGGTTAAAATATTTTGCTCCTGAAAATTTGAAAATCGGCTGGCCGAAAAG
>BEXV01002752.1:0-10411 GCA_003118195.1 Hemicentrotus pulcherrimus | reverse complement strand
CCTGGCTGTGTTATAGGCTCAAGGGGAGGTGCACATCCCCAAGAGCCAACAGCCAGGCCTCGAGTATGAAAGCAGCCGATAAGTCTTTTATATACCGAATTGACAAAAAATGCACCAAGAATTCTTACCTTATCCTTTTCTTGAGTAAAGATTGGTTAGAACATTACGGAAAATCTGAGACACTGTCTGTCAATGTTCGCTACAAAGATGACTGAATGTTACCGAATCATTTAGGAATCGCAGACAAAAAGCACTGTAAGGTATCCATGCTCGCACACAGATAATTTTAACACGTAAACCAATGGGGATCGCAGCAAAATTTAACTGTTTTTCCGGTACCCGGAATCATGCGGGAATCTCACTCATGAACTTTTGACCGTTACTGGCATTTTTCTTTTCTTTTCGAGAATGGCTAAAACCACTTTAGACTAATCAGATGGCTAGATTTCTAAAGAGAAGTAGGCCAATATAACATATTCATATTTTGTTCGAATCTCTCCGTGACCGCCTCACAACCACAGGTGACCCCAGACTAAAGGCACTGGTCTTCCATGGCGGCAACAACGGCATGTACGAGGCCCTCTACCACGGGGTGCCTATGGTGGTCTTGCCGCTCATCTTTGACCATCCCGACGTGGCCGTCCGGATCGTCGACCGGGGGATGGGCATCGCAGTCGACTTCTTCTCCTTTACCAGCGAAGAGCTTACGAAAGCCATCAACGATGTCATCAAGAATTCGAGGTAAGAGAGGAGACTCATATAATTATGATAGTGATAATAAGAATGATAATAGTTATAGTAAAATAATATTGTTTATGATAGTAATAATGATAAAAACATAAATATATGAAAATTATAATAACAACCATAATAATAATACTAATAATACTAATACGAACAATAGTTATAGTAATAATAGTAAAGATGTGATAAAAATAAAGTTTAAGCTTATTCTAATTTTTCCACATATTTTTTCTTCTTCAAATCCATTAACCAATTTCCTTTCTTATACATTCTCTGTTCTTTAACTAAAACAATAAAACTGATTTTGTCCAGATAATATGATCACGATGAAAATAAAGCGTGCAAGTCGATTACAACAATGAATACATTGTTCTTTCTGAATACATTGTTATATTTCATAATTAATTGTATAAAGTATACTGGGGCAGAAACACCTAAGTGGAAAGTGGCACGTGTCGATTAATGTCTTGCCAAACGAGTGATCTAAGTCACGAGCTGGGAAGTTAAGCGAATAACTCACTATACCTCAACCCCTCCAATAAGCTAGCCGGATTCGATGCAGAATCTGAGTTGTTACTTTAGTACCGCTATTATTCATCACAGTCATGACATAGGCGGATCGGGGTTCAAGCAGTGGGGGAGGGGGTAGGGGCACTGGGCAACATGGGTATCAGGGCAGCGGCCTTACTCGATGGATGAACTGCGAATTTTACAAGTCACCAACCAGAGGAGGATGACCTATAAACTTTCTCTCCACATTCCTTTGTTCTCCTTTTTCTTTATCTTTCAGAGATTATAAAACAATCAATCATTGCATATGAATAATAAATCATGCCATTTCATCTAAAATACGTACATAACTACAAATTGAAAGAAAACGTTCAGGTTTGGTTCTGGATGAGTTTCAATAAAAATGGAAAGTGTCCACACTTGTTAAGATAAAGCAAGCGTTTAATTGAGAAAGCTTCCCAAATATTTACGTAGTCGTGCTTTTTTTCGCTATTCGATGCGGAGAGGTGGCAACACTCCTAATCCTGTATCGTGCCCCTGTAGCTACTCCTATGATTAACCTCAGTCCACCATCAGCTGATTTATTGAAGTTGTTTCTCGTAACTCGCACTTCCCGCTAGATATGCTTATGCGTATTTTCACGAGCAATAGTACTGTAAATCAAATCGCAACAGACAAATAGAAAAAAACACCTCTAGTAGATCATTTACTGTAATCACTCCTTCCTCCTCGTCCCCTGAGGAAATAAACATGGGAAGAAGCTTCTCCCCATCTTTTTTTATAACCCCTTTGTATACTCTCGCGAAAGATGTCTGTTCAAGTATATCTCCAAAATGGTGTCGTTGAAGCCTGGCCAGAGAATGTTGAATTGTACGCAATGTTCGTGTAGTCCAATATACATATTTCTGTGTGCAGTGTAACTTTACCAAGACTGGGCCAAATTTCTTATCATTTTAATGATTCCAGAACCTGGCAGTACACTTATGCTAGATGATCAGCCTTTTCTGATGGATTCCACACGGCTTCTTTCTTTGCAATCGCATGACCAGAATTCAACGTTATCTTTAATCCCTATGTGTTTGATCTATCTAATACTGTTACACAGCTACAAGGAGAACGTTCTTCGATGTTCGTCCATCTTCAAGGCCAATCCACAGCTTCCGATGGAGAGAGCCGTCTTCTGGATCGAGCACGTCCTGAAGTACGGCGGCGACTACCTCCGCACGTCTCGGACTGAGCTCTACTTCTGGCAGGTGTGGTCCATCGACGTCTACGCCTTTCTCCTCCTCATTGTCTATCTGTGCTACCGGGTTCTCAAGTTCATGTACATTCAACAGTATCACCGCATTCTATCAAGCGGTTTCTGTCTCATCGTTGGCTATCCGCTCCGGAGGCTTTGTCCCGGTCTCAGATTCCGACTCAACATGAGCGGTAATGTTGGGATGCGTTTTTGGGGTGCACGCGGGCCTCGCAACAACGGAAAAGTTTGATAATTGAATAGCTTCTCTCTCTTTCTCTCCCTATCTCTCTTTGTGCCTCTTTCGAAAAGCAAAAGTACACCAAAGTTAAACTCTGAAGGATTATTACCGTGCTTTATATGTAATGTGTTTTTCTAAGGTAAATATAGTTTTACACCAATACTTAATATGACTTACAGAAATGTGGATGAATATAATAACAGATGATGATGAATATACACAGGAGCGGACTGGCAGTGTGAGGTATAAAGAGCTGCTCAGTATCAAACCTTAAAGGTACTATGTCCCTTTTGCAGCCAACCTCAAATGCTGTAGAACTTTGCAGGAAATATGAATATGTCATGTATGTCCTATCTGTGAAATTTAAACGTTAGCAGTGTCCTTATATTCAAATTATGCAAGGAAACCCGTTTACTTGTTAGACTTCATTGTCAGACACTATTGAGTGACTGACTGGCCTTTTTTCCCTTTTGGTAATAACATACATGAAAAGAGCTGTAAAGCCGGTACATGAGCATTTGTCTACATCAATAACTCACTTCTTGTGATGGCCAAGATTAAACTGATTGAATCTTTGCGCAGCATAAAACGTATGACCATTCGGTACAATAATTGTCTGAAAATGAAGACTATTACTTTTGGGCTCTATTGCCCTAAAGTCGATTTGACAACTAATAGTTGTTATTTTCCCATTTTAAGACATTTTCAAGCCCCACCTTTTTTTAGGGAAGTTCTAAATTAGTATTATCTTTCAAATGCAGTTGAAATTTAACTTTTTCATTTTTTGGGCCTGCAAAAGGGACATAGTACCTTTAAATTGGACCCCAATTTTTAGGGGCATCTGACGATCCTGTAGTTTTATTCTAAGAGCGTAGGATGTTTTAAATGTCATTACAAGAGAATGTGATGTCATCTTTGTTAGAGAATGAAACACTCAAACTGAAATACAATGTTTTTTTGTAATTATAGGAAATAGCACGTACTTATGACACATGCCAATGAATTCGATTGATACAAAATATCGTTGAAGGTGTGTTGAAGTACAGAAATTACAGAATTACGATTGTCTGTGGATGTTGGAGTAAGTTAAGGTATTATTACAAAGAAGAAGCATGGATACATTTGCCATAACGAGTGTTGCTATACTCTTGTTAGTTGTTACATTGTATCTATGTAGTGATCTCCGATGAGTACTGCAAGTCGGAATGGGAGACCTTCACGGTTTTGGTGATTTTATAGTTTGCCTGCCCAATTCCTGGCAACTTGTAAATTGCCCATGGGACGATAACGTTTTTTCAAAATGATTTTCATCCTTTGATTTGTACGATATCTTCTTCCATTTAATTGTTTTGTATA
This sequence comes from Hemicentrotus pulcherrimus, assembly GCA_003118195.1. NCBI lineage: Eukaryota > Metazoa > Echinodermata > Echinoidea > Camarodonta > Strongylocentrotidae > Hemicentrotus > Hemicentrotus pulcherrimus. Next base: position 6,323 of record BEXV01002752.1, on the reverse strand, counting down.
CAATTTGTTTTGCCGAATAAATGATAATGATAATAATAATAATAATTTGATTATGAAAGAAATTTGTCAAATAAAATAATTATATGCATTGAGGTCATGGTATGGAGGGATGTGTTGGGAGGATCATATATACCCACCACCTATAGGAACGGACAATGAGCAAGGACATTTACGAGAAGGATCACCGTCTCTCTTGTGAGCCGTCCGTCCCGTAAACCACCTTAAAAAGAATACTAAAGTATGAGGGCCCCGTAATAAAAAGCTAGAAAGTGATTGTACGATTTATCACAATTAATATGCAATCAATCTTCAAAATAAGCGTACGATCAGTAATTGTTACGATCTGTGTTACAGGGCCCAGAGTACGTGCCTACGAACAATAAATTGTCGGTCTCGTGAACCTCCAAACACATGTTAATCAGGGGGTTGTTTCACAAAGATACTAAGTTGAACTTAACTCTAAGTTGGACTTATAATTTATGGAGAGCCATTTGTAGCCTTAAAATATAATATAAAATTCAAATATTTTAGACTTTTTAAAAATTCCACATCGACAACATGAGATCTCCGTGATAATAGAAAATATGAATGATTTGATTCAACATTTTATGCCTTCAAAAACTTTTACAAAATATTTTCAAAGCTGCTAACGGCTTTCCATAAAAGTTAAGTCCAACTTAGAGATAAGTTTAACTTAGCATCTTTGTGAAACACCCCCCAGAATGTCGTCGAGACTAAAATTGACCTCTCGTAGATCGCTGTTCACACTGTGAAAATCTGTTTTTCACAGTGTGGAATATTTTTCACAGTTTGGCCACACTGTGAAATCCTTTTCACATTGTGAGCGGGTACATTTACACTGTGAAATCGAATTCCACAATATGAACACTGTGTGGTTTACCACATTGTGACGGTGTTCACACTGTGAAAACACTCTGTTCACAGTGTGGATTGTGTTTTCACATTGTGTTCACAAAGTCAACGATACCTGTTTTTGAGCAAAGTGATCTCGGACCACATTTTTGTAATGTGGCCAAATACTACTCTTAGAAGCATGGACGATGAAGGACGTTTATATTGCCTGCGCGTGGGAGGTCACTTTTTCAATTTTTGATGAGCTTCTCAGGGTTGCTTTTTTAAATTTTGTTTTATCAGGTTTTTTTTTCTTTTATTCTTTTTCTTTTGTAGTATTGTTTGCAATCCCTTTGTTATGTATATGCTGATACCATGTTTAAACCTAATGCATTCCATCTTAATTCACTCATTAGGATTGTTCATGTTTATATTATCAATAATTTAAAGTATCATTTCATTTCGAGCATACCTCAGCAAGCTTCAGAAAGAACGTGATGTATGTTAGTTTTAATTTGCCATTGCTTGGTTGTTTTTTCGCCTATTCAAACGTGCGCCACATTTATTGTAATAAATATGTTACACTGTCTCGCATTATGGCATTGACTTTGTTTTTTTTTCAATGCATTCATCTTAATTGTTTCCAAAACATGCTAGGAAAGATACGTTGTGATGTAGTGCTATTAAAGCACAGTATTTTACCGAATCCTGTGAACATGTTTTTTTTCTTCAATTGATGCCTTCAAAAGAGCAGATAGACAGATGTTTAAACGGTTATTAAAGCCGAGTCTTTTCAAACAGAAATACCGAAAAACTGTCGTTTACCGTTAAAATATGTTACGTGAGTTTGTGAAAATGGATACAGGAAGAAAAACCTGTCCTTAGATTCTGCTTACCGAAATGATTAAGTTATATAATTTGTAACGCAATATAACATAAATTTCACTGTTTCGGCGTGGCTGGTTGGTATGAGTCGTGGCGAAGTGTGGTTAGCCGTGGTAAATTGTAGTGAGCTGTGGCGTTTTGTGGTGAGTTGTGGTAAATTGTGGAGGGTCATGGTGAATTCTGGTGAGTTGCAGTTCATTTTGTAGAGACGAGGTGAATTGTTGTGACTTGCTGTGAGTTATGATGAATTGTTAGTATAGTGGTGAGTCGTGGTGGCTTGTGGTCAGTCGTGGTCAATTGTGGTGGGTCGTGGTAAGTTGTGAGTTAGTGGTTTGTGATGACTTGTGATGAATTGTGGTCGAGTTGTGGTGAATTGTGAGTTATAATGGTTGGTTGTGGTTGGACGTGGTGAGTTGTGGTGAGTTGTGGTGAGATAAGTTGACTTGCAATGGTGAGTGACTTGTGGTGAATCATGGTGAGTACCGAAGTTCAAACGAGACAATTTTCGTAAATGACATCGTTCCACAAAAGGAAGCGTAGAAGCAAAACTACTCAACCCAAATCAACAATCGTGGTGTCATTTTCAGTATGAAGTACACTGCCCGATATGACCTTTCTATTAAGGGGAATGTATAAAATTCCTACATGAAGCATGAGGTACTGCATTTTTAAGGGGCTGAATAGGGCCCCCTTTGCCCCCTCCCCCACCGGCTACGCCAGTGCAAGCGGGGTCAAACCGTCCCTTGCCCGTCGCTATGGTACGTTCGACACCACCGCCTACATGTATTTCCCAGAGATGACTTCCGGTTTGCCTAGGAGATGGGATTCCTCCAGCGTTAACAGACTTGTCCATTAATTTACCAACGATGCCTGATTCTGATTAACTCTGATTTCGCAGTGGATTTTCCTTTCCCTCTCAAACCTAAGGTTATTTCTGTAGGAGGATTGACTATACCCAACCAGTAAAAGACCTAAACAAGGTATGTCATATTAGTTTTACAATCAAATACTCTACTGCCATCATTATACTTATTTTAAATTTGCAAGCAAAGTCCTTTTAGCACTGGTTATCAATCATCATTCAAATAGGATTTTTTGACCTCATTTATGAGCAGACTTCTTTAATAAAGAAGAGGGAGTACCTAAAGCTGTGTCTGTCATAATCCTTTCAGTGCCAGCAAGATTTTGAAAAATGGTCACGAAAGGGCTTGCATTAAACCTTTTACTTAAAATCCACGTTTTGATGTTGGATTGGACATATAACATATTCCATGCAAGTAAACTTTAGCATTAACGTATAACGATTCTCTTTTCAGGAAGAAGAGTGCAGCCATCTTTGCCAAAACACTCTTATTTTTGAGCGGGATTTCCCACTAACGGCAAATTAAGGATTAAGAATAACCACCATTCATTGGGTTTGGTGTTTGGAATATAAGTTACAGATCTTATTTAACATCAATCCCCACTTGTCTTTTCATAATTGCATCAGATATTTAAAGTGAATTAAAGTGGGTATGATGTCCTCTTTATTTTATGTACTTGATTTCATGCAAAAAAGGTCTCCTCAAAATGTGATGCCGGATATTGATGTTGTTTATGTTGTGTGAAAATACATGTAGCTACCCATCGCAACTCTTGTCCTGTGTGGTAAAAGTATTTTTTAGATGTTATTCATAAATGAGACCTGGTGCAGACCTCAACAAGTAATGTAAAGTGTAATATCAACAAATAGAAATACCGGTATTGGAATTATCTAATTGAGAATATGAAATTGAAGCCTGGAAATAACTAATTGAGGATATGACATTCAAGCCTGCAAATTGATTGATTCCGGAGAGAGACACAAAGCACCTGAATCTATATGTTCTTGTCGGTTTGTGATTCTGGTCATGCACGTGCCTACCTGCAAAATCAATAAAAGAATTATGCTGGCACGAATCATCGTCTGAAGACCATGGTATTTATTTATTACTCTCCCGAAAAGACGATCAGACCATATTTATTCCTGAACAAAAACTTTAAAACCATCTTAGCGGAACTCACCAGCCCTTTTCCAAGGCTCAAGTTATTTCTTTGAGATAAAAATAACATGGTGTTTCCTCGAAAACCTCTAATTGTTAATGATAACTTTTGTCAATATTTATTTTATCATGTTTCGTCGCCATAAAAGACCTTTTCCTCCATAGCCCCGAGTCTGGGATGTGAGAGCAAGCAAAACAGGTTTTTTTTTTTTTAAATCGTTATACGTGATAATATAAAATTATGACTTACAATAACACTGAAAGAGACTCGTATGCCGTCGTTGACCTGAATATGAACTTTCCAGTTTCTAAATCTTCGCGAGCGAACAAAATATGAATGCTGTTAATTTTGTTTTGGTGAATATCCATTTGCAATCTTACGTAACCATTTGTGCCTGGTTTCAACGATAATTTGAAAAGTGAAGAAAAAAAAAAGGTTTGACGCTGGACGCGAGACAAATGATTGAAGTGCGAGACGATCCAGTTTTTTTTTTCCTCTTACAAAAAAAAAAATGTTTAAGTGCTTCCTCTTTCGTTTCGCACTTGCGCCGACAGGGAGTGTCTGCATGTGAGGGGGGATCTGTCCCACTGAGAAGCTGAAGAAAAATCGAATTTGTAAACTCAATTTGTGCGATTTGATGTATACTTTTTGCCAGGATATCATTCAAAATCTGTGACTTTTTCCAGCATAAATTAATGATAGGAGGAAAAAACTGTAAACACAAGAAGTGGGACTATGTGTGCAGTCCGCATTGATATAGTACCCCGTTGTAACAAAAAGTCTTTAGGACACTGGTATTCATGGCACCGGTACCTCTAAGTGTTTAATATTGATATATGTATAACTAAACACAGCAATGATTCCCTCATCAAGATCAAGAGTCCATACAGTATATCTTTTATCCTTTTTATTTCATTTCTAAACGAGATCTTTAATTGCAACAATGTTGACAACCACAATTGAAACGGTACAGATTTCTAATACCTCGGGTTTCACTTGATTGTCAAAATCAGTCAGTACAAGACTAGTACAGCAGTTGTGATGGGCAGTCGGCAATAACTTGATTTCGGCTGAAGCTTTAAACACCTCACATCAGGCCCCGGGGAACATTTCTTTTCAAAGTAGGGGGGGGGGCTAAAGTATTTATGAACAGGTAGAGCGGGGCGTAAATTGGCGTACGGTCCAGGGGCGGCGCCCCTGGAAGCAGAAGCAGGAGCAGGCCATGGACAAACAAGGTCATTCAAAGGGTGTGGGGGCATCAACAATAAAGGGCACTTTCCGGGAGAAAGGGGCAAACCTCAAAGGGAAACCTCAAAGCCCAAATATATATATTTTTTGGTAGACATTGGTATATACCCCTACAATGTGATTACGGGGATGATTTCAATGTCTGTTTCTCTCTTCACATGGTCCATATTGTTCAAGCACCACACATTTACTTTGTAGTTGGTTTGTGAGGGTAAGAATAACTTTTTGCAAACGAGCGAAGCGAGCGAGCAACAAAATGAATATGTGAGGTCGCAGTGAAAAAAAATTACATCTTATAAAGAACAAAAACAATCCTGACGGTGTTTTAAGCACAATCTAATCATGAAAGATTGAAAAAAATCTTCAATATGAACCATAATTATACCAACTTAAATACGAGCGAGCGTAGCGAGCCAGATTTGGGTGAAATTAAAGAAAAGTTCTTCGTAATCCCTTTAAATTAGGAGCACTTTCTATGGGGAATGGAAAAGGGGGCACACATCCGAAGGGGAAAAAGTACACTTATTTGAAATAAAAAAGAGTACATGTCAAAGTAAAAAGGGGAATTACCAGAGGTGAAAATGGGGCACTTCCCGTACTTAATAAGGGGCACTCACCAGAGATGAAAATAGGCACTTATGACAACGGAAAAAGTGCAATTTTCAGAAGAAAAATGGTACTAATCAGAGATGAAAAGGGGCACTTATTACAGAGATAAAGGGGGCACCTCTCAAATTCTAATAAGGACATGCACTCATCGGAGATGTTAAGGGGCACGTATATTAAGAAAAAAAAATCTCACGCACACATTATGCAAAAGAGGTGAGTAATTACGTCCTGCATGCAGGACACAACACAAAGCCCAGGTTGGTTTCCGGAACCTGGAGAAGAATCCTTTTCGCATCGTTTACTGAATTTTTATTTGAATGATTTACACATCTACCCAATCTGTCCATATAATGTAACAATAATAACCTATCTGTGACACTAACAAACGATGTGCATGAGACTTATTTTATTCGGTATAATTTACATATAATAAATATTATGGGCATGCAGTGTATGCAATACCAGATGAGAGGCGATAGAATATAAATGAGCAAAGTACAAAATGTCACAAGAATCAATGGCTGATAAAAAATGTAAAAGTGCATGTATTGTAAAGTATAAACAGTAATTTACAGCAGCCTATTAAAGAAATGTGCAAGCATGGCATGTTGAAAAAAAAAATGTTAACAACAAACATCGTATGCGACCGGCTGTTTAATTGCCAAAAATAAAACGGTGAGTATTGACATGGTATGCATCGTAAAAAA
>BEXV01002751.1:16175-38525 GCA_003118195.1 Hemicentrotus pulcherrimus | reverse complement strand
CCATGATTAATACAAAAATTAAAAATTAAAATAAAAAAAAAAGAAAACATTCTCAAATTGGCGAGTATCAATTATGTTTCATACATGAGAAATTCCATTACAATTATTCAACAAACATGTATATCAGGTTTTCCGTATAAGTTCAGGCTTATTATGCAGAATTTTTCACATTTTGTTTTCAACAAAGCCTCAATTTTTTTCAACGCTATGAAAAGAACATGTTTTGTTTGTGCAAGGACAAAGGCGTCGTAAAAATCATATAGATTGAAGTATATCATCCTTATCATCCATCATTAATTCTGTTTTTCATACTCCAGATTTCAAACGAAATTGAACCCAAGCTATACCAGATATGTTAACCTTTCACTGTGTGCCCCATTATAAATTCGTACGCTCCTATTCCTTAACAAGTCGATAAAAAGCGCCACATATTTTGGAAAATTATTCTTTCAGCTGTGCCCAATTATCCTTTTGGCCTCGTATTCCTTACCAATCGAAATATAAATACGGCTTTTATTCAGAAATATAACTCATCATTTCAATAAGCATCATCTATGCAGGGAAGTAGGTCGATTTGATAAAGATAATTGTGTGCGTGGTTGGATCTTTTCGCCGTGCCAATTATAAATTTTAATAGGATTAACCCGGATGACGTTATACTGTACATGTAGTTCACCTTTGTCAAATAACGTGTTTTGTTTTTATTAGTCTCTCCCATTTTCTCTGCTGCGTAATGTTAAAATGTCAAGCATCCAAAAATGGTTTGTTCTTTGCTTCGCTTCAAAACGTTTTTTTTTTTCTTCTAAATTCTTAGAATTTGTCGAATTTGTCTTTTGAGTAATTTCTGTTTATATATCTGAAAAGATATGTTTGTTTTATTAAAGTAAAATTCATGAAGTGAAATTGATCACATTTAATTTATCATATTCGTAGACACATTGTTATTTTTAGAAGAAAATAAGGAATGTTGAATGATGAAACTAGTTACTGTAAGATTGGCAAAGAGCGTGTTTTATTTTATGAAAATTCATGTTTGGAATACTATTCCATTCGAATGTCTATATTTTCTTATCAGAGCTAGACATACATGAAACAGCTTTTAACATTTGTAAACAAAAATATACAGCAAACGTCATTCAATATTCACAGTAGCGTGAAGCTCGCGGATATATCATTGAGAATGATGATGGCTCATCTAGCACATTTTATCGTTTAAAGGGATCGTTGAGTATTGGCAAAGGGGGCGTTACACATAACAGGATCCACGTGAGATAATGACAAACTGAGTGTCAAATTTGAAAGGGTATACAATTTGAATTACAAAATCATCTTTGTTTGATCAAAATAGGTTCAAAGACGGCTGAAATACCAACAAATCTAACCATTTCTAATATTTGTGGGATTTGTGGGGCCCAAAAATATTCAATAATTTTGAACCAGCTTTTTGAAAGACAAAAAATGCTAACAATTTTCGAACAGAATNTGAAAGACAAAAAATGCTAACAATTTTCGAACAGAATCTTAAACAGTTGTTGACGATTTCTCTCTGTAATCATTATTTTCACAAAAAATAATATGCACATCATTCTTCATTATTAAGATTGGTTGAAACCAATTAATTTTCTTTGAGAATGCCCTTATGTGGTTTTATTACTCTTTTTGTTATCAGGCTTATTACTAAGTTGTTTGGAATTTGTGTCTACATGTACCTTTCGAGCAAGGTGCAGTTATAACTATTAATTTGTAGTGTAATAGTGCGGGTTTTGGTTACTAACATTCAGTTTGACCAAAACTGTACTCTTTATACCAAAACTCAACTATCACTTTTAAGCGATTTTACACTGGAGCATATTATACAATATCATACAAAGACTAATTTTACAGATTTGTAAATAGAAAATTACAGCAAATTTCATTCTAGATACGGTAAGAGTTTCCGGTGATCTCCTCCTCAGATCCAATCCCCGAAAATAAGAAGAAGAAAAAAGGAGATTGGAAATGTTGCTCGTTATTCTTCATCGACCACTGATTGGCACAACATGCAGATTGGTCTCCTGCAGAAGTAGATCAATTGGAAAATGTGTTAACCACCACTACATGATCTAAATCGGGGAGGCCCTCAGGTCTTGTTAACACCGTACAATCTCGCGTGTTAAGAGCTTTCCCGCAGGCGAAATCCTTCAAAACGGTGGATGCATGGAATTACGAGTCCGATGCCGTTAATCGAAAGTGGCAGGCCGAGGACTGTGGGGGAGGACTTGTTTTGAATGGATGACGGGATATGAGACGGTATTAATACATTTGGGAGGTTAGCTTGTGTAAAGAATAATTGAAGGAGCAAAATTTCATGTTGAATAGTAAGAGCCTCATTCGTTTAGCGCTAAAATATATTCCTGAGCGCTTTACATGTAAATTTTACACTGCGGTCATTAGATTAAGATGCTACTCGAAACACAGAAGTTCAAGCTGGTCTCCACCCTCACTAGGGATTATTCAAGACGACCGCAATTTCATAAACGCCTGTACACGTCGTGTCGTGGTTGAGTGGTTTAAGGCGCTTAACTGGAGATATAAAGGTCGAGGGTTCGAATCCCAAAACGGCACTAATATCCTTTGGCAAGATATAACCTGCATTTGCTACTCTCCACCCAGGTGTTAAATGGGTACCCCGTAGGATGCGACCGTCATTGTTGGTCAAACAGTTTTTGAGCGTCAAGTAACGCCTGGCTGGAATGCTCCACAGGGAGTGGAGATTGTGCCCACATTGTGCCCACATTGTGTGCGGGCAAGCACTGAATCCAATGACCGGGGTAATAGTATATTTGCAAAGCGCTTAGAGACGTTGTATTAAAGCGCTATATAAAATCTTAATAATATTATTATTAATACAATGTCCGCGTCCTAATGTTACTTGATCAACACCCATGCAGAGAGAGAATCAACGATGATAAAAAATGCCTTTTCAGTGCCTTGGTGGGGATCTAACCCACAACCTTCGAACTCCCAATCAAGTTTTGAATGCACTTCATTATAACACCTCTACCTCAAAGTTATCCATGACCATAGAGTGGCATTTTTTTAACATTCGCATCAAGCTCTAATTTCAACTTTATGCATTTTAAGTTTTAACCCAATCCTTTTATAATTGTTAGCATTTCGGCTTTTCCTGTGCCTTGAACGTAAGAGATGAAGGGAAAGAGGTGATAGTTACCCCAAGCGTTATTTTAGAATTATCTGTGAATCGACTCAAAACGCTTAAGTGCGGTTTCTGCGTTTACCCCCCTCCCCCCGCATCCAGAAAATAGATTGACCTCGCATTCATTCTAAAACGAGCGACTTTCTATTTTCTGTAAACGGGGATGTGGGCTTTCAATAAACGAGGGCTCTATCCAATGATGGATAGGCCCTTTACTGCTTTAATTGTAATAGCTTGCACGAACTCTTTATTGATAAATGCCATTATCACGCAAGCCATTGATTACTTTACTCATTATCGTCTTATATGGCATTCATCTGACGTAAGCCTGTCAGGTTTTTGATCACACGACCTCTGTGTTCAAGATTATTAAGGTTGAGGGACAAGAGAAAAAATAAGAAAGGAATTTCAAAGGTTTGATTTTTAACCTTAAACGACTTAATTGTTGTTTTGAAAAGGATAATAACCAACCTTAAGCCAATATTTATAAGAAGATAAAAGTTGACAAATTGTTAAAAGAAAAATAGAAATACCAAAAAAATATACATAGCAGACAGGGTAAAAGGTTATTATGAGGATCCATTCAACTTTGTTGGTGCTTAGCTTACAGCATAACTTAACCTGTTGACTACTGAATTATCTTATTCCAATAGACTTAACACAGGGACCACCAGGTTCCCGTAAGCAACGGGTTAATGAATCGATGGAGCGTGGGCATTGTGGTAGCGGGCAAAAGTCTACTAGTAGGTAAATGAAATTGGAATTACAGCCACCGATAAGAGGGTGGTTGAGGGAGGGGTCGCATCATCTTATTTATATATTTTCTTTTCTCCCCCCCCCCTCTTTGATTGGGGCATGCCCCCACCCCTGGACTCTTAAATCTAGCTATGCCACTGTGTAATCGCTCAAATCAATCTTCCATCATCATCATCATCATCACCATCACCATCATCGTGCTTCCATTAAGACGAGAGGAAGACAGCAACATCTTCAGGGGCTTGAGGACATCATTCAGATGAGAGAAAATGGAGTAAGGTGGTGACTTCAATGCTAGATGCACAATTAAAGATAATTTGAAAGTTTGAGTAAAAACAGACCATTATTATTGATACAATTTGGGAAACACTGATCTGATCGATACCTTAATTCTCCAAACTATATTATTACAATTTAATTACATTTCAAAGTGAATGAAAAGTGTCACGAAGCAAGGAATTGGCTCTATATACCTAATTCAGTCATTAGAGTGTTGACAGATTTTAAAAAGCCTGCTTTATGTTTTATTTTCATGGAAAAACGGTTGGGAAATTTTACTGTTACCGTTAGAGGGTGTCGTACAGCGACGCCTACAAAGAAAACCATAAATTTCTTTGTGGTTTGATATATTTTTTTTTTTCTTCAGGATTTGTTGCATGTTAGAGGGTTATTACAGTAAAAGGAATATGATAGGTAGCATTTCATACACAATTTTTTTTCCATCAACCTTTAACTATGTTACCGAGTCACTTAAGTGCCTTTATTTCACCATACTCCAGAAATTCTTTGTAATTTTCGCGGTATGTCATCATGCATTTTGCACCGGATTCTGATGCGCAAAATTAGTGCGTGCCTGTGAAAATCTTTCTAATATCAAAATCGACACAGACATGAAAGAACAGAAGTGAAACATCACCCCAGGTCAGAATGGCAAATGGTCAGTCGATCTGTTTACCAGCTTCCTCCCGTTTAATCGAAGATGCACACACGATGGCACTTTGGCGTTTTCAAGGTCGGAAAAGAATACATCAAGCGTATTCGCACAATAGCTTTTCTTTTATTTCAGCCTATTTGTGTGCCTGTGGCAAGCCTGCGATTAGCATTTTAGCCTCGGTATTCTGAAGGAGATCCAGTATTTTTTGTTCAACCTTTAGATAAGGGTTTAAATCAGGAGGCGCCTGAATCTCTGACGGGTGGATGATTAGAGATCATTGCAAAGTATTGAAAAGAACCCAAGATACAATTTTCGTTAATTAATGTATTAACATGTACATGTAGTCAGAGATTTAAGAACGATGAAAAAGAATTTGCTCGTCAAAGAACGAATAGGTATCAACCGATTCCTTCAAGTAATGTGTAGAAAAAAGAAGAGCCACATGTTTTGTGTTTTTTTTTTCAATTTTTGTTTGCATTATTATTATTATTTTTTAAACAGACATGACTTATCGATAGACAACACAAATGAGGTGAGTCGCGAACTGAGAAAGGAGGTGCAAATTGTGGGAGGAAAGAAAGAGAGAGGGGGAAGGGCAGAAGGATAAAACATATAAGGAAAGAGAGAGAGAGAGAAAGAGAGAGAGAGAAAACGAGAGAGAGACGGTGGGTGATGAGGGAGGAGGAAAGAGGGGGGGGGTGAGAGAGGAGACAGGAAGGTAGAAAGTGAAGAAATAAAACAGAAATGAAACCGTAAGCAGCTGGTGAACTAATGTCAACACAAAGGATTATTACTTGCATCTACTAAGTGGAAAGACGTGTTTGATGGGCATCAGACTTTCCCATCTTGTTGCCATAGTAACCAGTCAGTCGTATGCATCAATCACGATCATCTCTGCTCAAACAATGGTCCAAGATTTCGTGCTATCGTAACGTAAGTCATAGCATTCTAAGAAAACCAATACAGCTATTCTGTTTAACTCGTTTAAGGTAGGCCCGTTTTGAATTCATGACAGTGATTCGTGCAGCTCGCGCATACAATATTCGGAACACGACAAAATATGCCACACAAGGAAATATACAATATAATTATATCTGTACCTCTACACGAGTTGATTTCCCACACGTAGTGTGTCATGGTATAGTTTTTTTCCGTGGTGATATACATGTATGCAAAAGCTTACAAAGAAGAGCAGAGATGTACATGTAGGACTAGGCCTAGGAATCATCGAAAAGAAAAGTGAAACGCAAGGTTCTTCTAAAAGGAGTCCCATGACTTTAACAAGCCGATCGCCTGTCTGAGTATCGAGATATTTATGATAGGAAAACAAAATTTCATTTTTCGTTTTCCTAACGATTTTAAAGCCCTACAATCTGTTGGGGAAAATAAGTATGGTAAAACCGTTCACTCAAAGATGTTTACTTATATGAGGCGCTTCATAATAATTTTGAAGCGCAGTTTTGTTTAATAGGGCTTCAATATTACACCATATCACAGACACCGATAACACGTAGGGCCATGCATGTTAGACCTAACATTGTTAAACGATGCCTTTAAAGGATTTTTGAGAAACCAGCTCATAGGGAATTCAAGATCTATTGCAGTTTTGCAGAGAAATCATGCTCAAATTACACAGTAGGCCAATGGTCGCTCATTTCAATGGGCGATGGACAAGGGTGTTGAAAGTGTATTCGGTTATGTTTTCGAAGTCTTGGTGTCAAAATGCTTACTGGCCGTGATTCAAGTAAAATGAGGGGTAACAAGATTGACCAATGCTGTACACCACATGAAACTTTTGTAAAAGCTGAAAAACGATTCAAGGAGGAAATGGTGAGCAATAGACCGGTTTACTAACACATTCAATTTTATGGATGTTTATTTTCTGGGGATCTAGTGTCGAAGTTTTCCATTTAGCTGTTATTAATGAATGAACTACAATGCTTAGAATCAAATCTGCATATATTACTTGTTGTTGTGTTGGGGGCAAGCCTAGGGCAAGCTTTTTTGATTGTCAAGGGCGACCGTTTTTTAAACAGAATGCATACAATATGAATATGTTAGCTGGTCTATCGGTATTTACATGACGGAATAGAAAGACGAGCTTCGAAATTAAAGAAAATGTTACGCTTTTGGTTTACACATATTAACACATGAAGGTAGGTAAAAGGTATTTTGAAACTATTTCCCGTCTATTTAGGGAGTTGCTGCAAACCGAATATTAGAAATGATATGAAGTTGATATTTCGTTTGAAATCATATATATTTGTGTTCATATAATACAACATTGAAATCATGACATACAAAATTGTTTGATACCTGGTAGATTCAAAACGGAGTCTGACACATGCAAATTCTTTCGAAATATCGTGTGTCTATTATTTCCTGGGTGTTCCCAAGATAACGTAAACAAAACGAAAAACTAATGTAGTCATTTGATATTTATTCAATAAATATGTGTATATACATTTATTGGCAGCATCAGGACATAATAGCGTATGCGTGACGTCTTTCGTTCTAGTAAAGAATTGTCGGGTGTGAAGGGAATTGCAGCATTTTAAAGAAACGTACATTCTATTGGATTAACCTTTCCCCTCATCAATCTGCTTTAGCATTTTTTAGGCACAAATATAATGCATTCATCGCACTTCGAGCTAAGATGAAGTCGCTCCAGAATGAAGTTGTTCTCGTCTTGATTTTCGTTTATTCTTTCAGTTAAACCTGATTAACTGATTGACTTCTTCGAGAGCCCTTGGTATCTTTAGATCTCATAGGCACCTCATGTCAACAACAGGCAACCGGTACACATTGAGTGTCAACAACACCACCGCCATCTCCTTCTCCTACATGCAACCTGACCTCCCTGTTTTCACTCGCTACATCATTGAGTTACGTTGAGAAATATCTGCAAGTCGGTTATGGCATGATACCGTCGAAGTACCTCTGAAAAATTCGTTTCTAAGGTCAAGACAGTACAGGGGACTCACACACTGCCAAAATACCATTGGGTTAATATAGATAATGCACTCACACACATACGCCAAGAGCAAATTAATTACACACTCTTAACATCAGCAGTAGATCGTGGTTCGCATCGTTCAAGCAATACATCACGAACTCTGTGTTGGCTGACTACGACGAGCTAGCGGTTCGTTGTCTGATTAGTTGGGCAGGAGTCGCACTGATTGGATCAAATACAGCGCATGCGCTTGTGAAACGCTTCTCGGCAGCAACGTTTTGGTTTTTCAGTCCCATAAAATGCAGACGATTCGCGGTATGATTATCAGAGCGTTCATGTCAGAGCAAGGGCGTCACAAACGGTCTGCCCGAGTCTCCCACGCACTTAGCGAAAATTTGTAAGTGAACACGACGCTTTGAAGGAAAAGGGACAACTCTCGCGGGTTTCCAGGCCGGAGCTCGTGCCTAGTCAAGTGGAGTGATTGTGGTTCTCGATTTATCACTAGCTGCCGGGGTAGAGATCCTCACCAGACTGATATCTCTGCGCTAGGGAAATTAACACTTCTTTTGACTGTGATATTTCTCTCGCTCCACCGGGTATACGAACAATCCTCAGCTAATTGGACGTTTTAACGCGAGATGGAGAGATAAATGGGTCGTCACTCGGCCGGTTCAGATATTTTCACTCCTTTCAAGATGTTGTTCTCCGGGCTTCTTTACTCTTTCTTATTGATGACTTGCTTTAAGGTCTTACGAAATATGATCACGGTGATATAGACCATGCCTGTGTGGAAGATCGTGAAAAGGATGCCAGAGTGAATATTGATACGCCTTTTTTTAAACACCTAAACCAAACTCAAGATGTGACATGGATTGAATCACTGCATCCATAATCAAAACATTAACTGAAGGTGACATATCGTTACAAAACCTGTTCTCGTGATACCAGTCAAGAAGGAGAAAATGTGTCTTTTCGAACAAACTGAGGATAAACTAGACACTCATGTAGTACGCACGAAGGTCTGACGAAAAAGAAGACAGCAGTGTGTCGTAGTTGAAAGTGATACTGGGCATCTGACAAAGTTTTTGTGCTGATATACATTAAAAGTGAGGTGAAATTTCGTTCATAAGACTTCATGGTTTTATCTGAGTTTCACGATTATCCCTGAACCATATGTTAACTGAAAGATGTAGGTTAGTTTGTCTTTAAGAGAGCATCTTCATTGAAGGAGTGGATTTTAAAGAAAAGAAACATGATTTTCGTCATATCGCGGTTATACCTATAAAACCATACTGAACCACCTAAAATTAGATATTCTCATTCAGTCAAGCTTCACTCTCTGATCGGATTTCTTCCCTTTTCAAAATCGACGCATGTCCAAACATTGAAAAAACTGGAACGTTTTGAAATATGCGCCCCAAGACTCACATTTGGTAGGAAATGTTAAACTATGCATCCGCGTAGATAGCGTACAAAAAGAATAATGTGTAGTAGCAATTGCACATTATAAATTTTGCACTAATGCTTTGATTGTCTGGTTTTCTCCTGGATCTCATTCTGATGACAGCACGTTGACAGCACGAACTATCACCCAAAATACGTCGCATGAAATATACTTTCTATACGGAAAGTATACAACATATTTCTTTTCCAGAAATTATATTGTATAGACACATCGTAAGACGAACTATGTAAGACCATTACGTGAATTTCAGGATGCATCGCGCGTGCAAGACCACTGTCAAGTTCATGCTGTGAGAGAACCTAAATATAGGGTTTCCATGGTGACACACGTTCTGCATCTCGAAGAAGCGTGCATCACTGTTTTCACTGACTATTTGAGCGAGAAATATCAAAATGGAGAGCAGTTACCCTGAAAGTTACTTCTAGGACTACGGTTTCTTCAACGAAAACTTCTCTTTTGATGCCGTTCACCGATGCAACGACGTCCCACGCAGGGTGAACATTTCCGACGTTAATGAATATCTCTATGTTGGGTATGAACGATGGCTCGTTTGCCTTATTCTTCCTTTGATCCTGACTCTAGGGCTGGTGACCAATCTGGCATTTCTGTATGTTGTGGCACGCATTCTGTCAATGAGGACGGTAGTGAACCAGTACCTTGTGCATTTAGCCGTAGCAGACATGCTCTTCTTAGTTGGTGCCATTGGCAAGAAACTCTGGCAGTACTGTGAGTCGCCGCTCAAGGACGACGAAGCTTCTGCGTACGGACCCATCATGGTCATCATCAGTCATCTCCTTGTCTACACCACCATATTTGCTTCAGAACTACTTGTGACGCTAGTAGCATTTGAACGTTTTTATGCTGTTTGTAGACCAATGGTAGTGTTTGCAGCGAGTTCAAACAATCGGAAAGTCGCGAACCTTCTGTGCTTAGTTTGGGTGATTAGTGTGAGCCTCGCGGCCTCGACCATACCGTCCGTACTAAGACCCATTAAAATATGTAATTTGTGGCCCGATGAGTATAGCTATCTCAAAGACACGTACGTGAAGTATGGACCAATCAATAGGAGCATTATATACTACACCAACATCATCCAGACAGTGCCGTTCTTCGTCGTTATGGTCATCAACAGCATCCTTTATGTTTGCATTATGAGAGAGATGGAGCGACGTCTTAAAGCCATGGAGCGACACGATCTCGACCTGCAGACCAATGTGGAGATTCGAAACCAAGTGTCGCGTATGCTCGTCGCCAACGGAATAATCTTCTTCGTCCTAATGGCACCGTTCCAATTTGGAGCGCTAATCAAGGTGGTAGCCCATATCATAGATTCATATTCTATGAAAACTAGCGAGCGTTTCTTGAATATCGCTAGATTAATGGTGTTTTGCAACTCGGCCATTAATCCTATAATCTACAACATGGCCAACTCGCGATATCGCGCGGCGTTTGAGGAAGCGTTTTGTAAAAAGTGGTGCCAAAAAAGGAGATGGAGTCGACACCCACCGAAGCAGCTTGGAAATCACAGCTCTGTATACGCTACTTCGATCACGAAAGCGTCTAACAGCGATTCTAGCCTGGGAGGAAACACAGCGGCCAATGGCAACGAAACATGTGTCTGAAACAAATTAAATATTATCTTATCTTATCTCCATCGCATCGTTAAAAAAAGAAAAGAAATACCGAATCGCTATCGAACATGTTGGTTAGCTCTATAATGATACATTCATGTTATCAATCAGTCCTCGACTGATGTTGGTGATGTTAGGTAATTATGTTTTTGATGTTTTCGAAGCATAACTGAATTTGTTTTTAATCCCAAATGCGCCATCGACTTTTCAAGGATGAATGACAAAAATTATTTCAAGAAACGAGTTTTAGACCGTTTCCATTTTCTACATTGATTATTTTGACATGTATGGATCCATTTTGAATTTACCAAGACAATTTTTCCCCGACAAATATCAATTAGAATTTAATATTTATACAGTGGAACTCATTAAATCGAAAGAGCACATGAAAATCTGGAAGTATGTCTGCTTCTCACAAATTAAATGATTCACTTTATGGGAAATGTAATTTCGGTTAGTTCAAATAATCTAACATGGTTTTTATGGAAAAGGAAGGCATACCAATAGATTTGTAGAAAGTATCTGCTTTCGAAAATAATCACCTTAAGGCGTACAGTCATATGCTATGCAATAGCATTAATGATATAATTGTGACAATTATTTCCGAAATCTCAAACGTTTACTCATTTTCAAAATTGAGTCATAATTAGGATTAAAGGGCCTAGTATTCCTTGAGAGACGAACAATTCAATCACACTTCACACGCGAAGTGCTGTAAAGAAATAATGAATATTTGTATTTAAAAAAAATAACTAGGATAAGTTAAAGCTTCAGAGATTTGTCTTCAGAAATATGGAAAGAGAGGGAGAAAACAGGAAGTTCTTTTCTTTAAAAGTTGGAGAAAAAACACCACGCGTTCCGTAGACACCTAACTTGTGAGAGTCAACAGACTTACTAATTGCTTCCCAGTAGCAAGGCAATTGAAGTGCCTAAATGAAAGATAAATGGCGAAGTTCCTCTGGACGTTAAAGCATATGCTAACGCTAAGACACTACTCTTGGACATCGCAAGGTATGGAGTGCAAAATTGAGAGATTCGCTTTCTAGCATTCGGACGGATTCGTCCTCTGCTGTTCACTTTGGGAAGTTTTTAACGTTGATAACTCTCTGTCTCTGACGAAACACCTACAAACTCAAGAATTGCGTGGTGTTCACAGACTCACGTCGTACTAAAGACTTGTCATCGCGTGTTTAGATTTCTGTTCAAGTATATTAAATTGAAGTCTTGCATATTGATGGGGTGTGAATGATTAAAGTGAACCACGATGAAGGTGCCTGTAAAACCCGCCTAAAGTTGAATTGGGTGTCGTTGTTCTGTACATTATTCAGCACACACGGCCGGTATAGCGACCAAGAAGACCAGTAGAGCCTCACAAAACCCTTCAAATCTTGTAGTTCTCCGTCTGGATGTAGCTGCTGGAGTTTATTACAATTTTGTTTCTTTCATACGTTAGTGAGGTGATACAGCAACTAGGGCAAAATTGAACTAGAATTCTGATAGTTCAACTATATTTCTTTTTACTACTTCTCACATATTTTTGTTTCAAATTTTGTTGTCTTAGTTTTTTAATCTACATATGTTTGGATAACTTCTCTAACATGTTTAAGGAATTAACTAAAACAAACGTCTAATAACTTTTCTTTGTGGTGAGGCATCGTGTAAATTATGATCAGTTCCAAAGCTCGATGTTAACGATGTTTTATCCATGTTCTAATGTCATAGTGAGGGTATTATTTTCTTCCTGTACATTTTAAATTGTACTATTGTACTATTCTTCGCAAAAGTACGTCACTACCAGAAATAATATTCGTGTGGATATCCGCATTGATGTTACTACAATCGTTATCAATACTGACATAATTCCTACTAAAAAGTTGAATATTGTCTAAAAATGAAGATTACTACATAATATTCGGAAGCTACTGACTTGTTGTTTGAATGAAATAACGATTTCCGAACAGTTGTCATTCACAATTGTCTCAATTTTCCAATGCCAATTAAGATACAGTATGTTGCAAAACCATGTTAACGAATGTTGGTGGTTCAAAAACAGTGTTGATATTATCTGGTCAGATCGAGGTTGCAGGGATATGGACTAGCTCAAGTTCTAAAGAATTATCTTATCATCTTAAGAAATGTATCCTTTTTTCTTCAATATTCACCTATGCGGCTTTCGGTGCCACTGAAATTTACCTAGCTACTATATCAGGACCCCTTCCACAAAACTTGTCATCAGTGACAAATGACAGCTACTTTTAAAAGCTAGTTTAATTCTTGCCTCTGATTTTTGTCATTTGACATTGAAAAAGGCTTTGTGAACCGGGACCCTTTAATACAATGTAAGAAGGAAAGTATTTAAAGATAAACAGTAGTTCTGGTAAATATGGAAAATAAATTCTCTCAGAATCCGACGGAACTTACACCGAATGTTCAAGATTACAAATAAATGACATGTGCCAAAAAAATTCGGTAGAAAATGTATAGTGGCTTATTAATGAGCATAGACAAATAAGGAAATCCGAGTAGGTAGGCCCGACAGGTCACTATGTGCAAACGTGAGTTGTGGTGTTCATCGAAGATGATGCCCAGTAAATGTATGTCCTTTTGTTTTTATTTTACTAGTTCAAACAACCAATCTATTGCACGATATTTAAACAATCCAGAATGAATCATAGCAATTTTCTCTCAAAATACGATTCCCACACCAGAGCTCAAGATTAGCTTTAAAGGTACTATGTCCCATTTGCAGGCCCAAAAAATGAAAAAGTTAAATTCCAACTGATTTGAAAGATAATACTAATCTAGAACTTCCCTAAAAAAAGGTGGGGCTTAAAAATGTCTTCAAGGTGGGAAAATAACGACTAGTAGTTGTCCAATCGACTTTAGGGCTATAGAGCCCAAAAGTAATAGTCTTGATTTTCAGACAATTGTACCGAATGGTCATACGTTTTATGATGCGCAAAGATTCAATCAGTTTAATTTTGGCCATCACAAGAAGTGGGTTATTGATGTAGACAAATGCTCATGTACCCTTTACAACTCTTTTCATGTATTTTATTACCAAAGAAGAAAAAAGCCAGTCTGTCACTCAATAGTGTCTGACAGTGAAGTCTAGCAAGTAAACGGGTTTCCTTGCATAATTTGAATATGAGGACACTGCTAACGTTTAAATCTCACAGATAGGTCATACATGACATATTCATAATTCCTGCTAAATTCTACAGGTTTTGAGGTTAGCTGCAAAAGGGGCATAGTACCTTCAAGGTTGAGAAATGGACGAATTTATTGAGTCATCCAGTAGAAAATAGAAAAAAATAGTCTTTTTAGTACATCTGATATCGACAGAATGATGCTTGTTAAAGAACAATTTTTAAAAGTTGGTAACCTTAATCATAGTCGCTGGTTTATTTTTCTTTCTTTATATATAACGAATTAGTTGATTTTTATTGAAATTCATGCAACTAAAACTATTAAATGCCTTTATAGATCTCTATTCAAGTTAACTAATCTACGACTCTTTTAAATGTTTGTGAGACCGACTTATTCATTAACTATTTCGTGGTATATTGCGGCGTCCTGTGTGCTAATTTTAAAAGTCAAATAACAATAATAAATTCATGACTAGATTTGATTCTGGAACCGCATTTTCATTTCCATGTAAGCATCATTTAAATGGGGAGATTCCGTTACATCTACCTATGAGGAAAATCCAATACATTGCTCCACATTCTTAATTAAAGCGCCTGGGACCCTTATTGATTATGTTTGACGAAAACTTGCGGCCGGTCTTTTTTTTCTTCCCGTATGCTGATGTTAGCTCTAATGTATCAATATGGAAAAAAAGCGTATAAATTGTGTTCTGACTCTCATCAATAACGAAGTCAAATTGCAATCGCCGCAGTGCGATCACGTCCCCGGCTTCTGTCAAATATATGTATTTCCAATTCTTGCCATACATTTGTGTAAAGTGGGGACTGGATAAATTTTATTTTCTTTGCGGGGAACGCCCCCTCATCATAACTCTGGCTAAATAATCGATGAGTTGCTTATTTCCGAAGTCACAGCAAGAACTGATGGGGGTCAGAGAGCCATGTAAAAAAGCCTGCTATGAATTATTGCAGTCATCTTGCAGCTCCTCATATACACCACAAAACTGATATTTGTATTCGTTTGAGATTAGTCTCCTTTTTTGTTCCTCCATTTTAAGGGGCATTAAGAATGTCATGATATTATCTTGATCGATTACACTAATTTGTCTTTAAGACGCCATGTATAGCCCGGGGTTCATAATTATTCTCCTGTCGGTGGAGGATTAAAATGCGGGGAAGGATTTCCGCTATAAATCACTTGCCAAAAATCGCCCTAGAAAGAAGAAGAAAAAAAAGGACTCCCATTACTTCAAGAAAAAAGGAATAAAGATACGAGTAATTTGTGTGTTTCTAGAGTTTACAAGATAATTAAAGAAATAGCCCTAATGAGCTTGGACCATATTAAAGTCGCTGGGAAAGATTCAGCTGATTTCCTATCATTATAATTTTGTTACTGTTGGTTAAAAAGGTGATTCATCTGTGCGTGAGATATTAGGTTTCCAATATACATGGTGTAGAGCTCCACAGTGTGTAAACGCCCACATGATAATCTCACAACTAGATTTGACGTTCCTGTTGTAACTCCCAGGATTGAGGTCGGCTGCACGATCACCACCTGAAGGAATACGTGATGCATATTTCTTGTTGTTCTCAATCATATTTTACTATTTTTCTTCTTGTCTTTTTCTTCTCCATCTTCTTCTTATTTTCTCGTGTTTTCTTTCTTCTCCTCCTCCTCTCTTTCTTTACCCCTTCTCTCTCTCTCTTATTCTTCATCTTTGCATGGAATATATTTTTAAAGAAATTCAATTGCATTGATTGAAATCCTAAAACCATGCCACTGTAGGATTCGATGAATCCATTAATCAATGCTGAGTGGTTCGTGTTCTGTGTGTGGTTAAAATGTATAAAGATCAAGTGTATACTCGGTAATCTTGTAAATATGTTGTACACTTAAGAAGAGCATTTATTTCGTCCAGATGCATTGTAAATAAGAAGGATATAGCATCATATGTTAATAAAGCCAGTGGAAAATGGAATAAGAACACGAATACTTTTGTAATGATTTACATAATATACATGCATGCGCCGAATCCGGCACTCTACGCCATATAAACCTACTTTTGATTTAGATCGAGTATAATATATTATATTTGAAATACCACTTGACAATCTTTGACGAGATTCTGTGTGACAGGAAAGTGTATTGCTTATGCAGAAGAGGCCTCACTGTCGCTGAGGGGGGTGTCATCCGAGAGTCTTTCTAATAACATATCAACAAGAAAGAATAGGATTCAGTGAGAGCTGTCATGATTAAATCGGATTTGAAAGCATTGTATATATCGCAAACATTGGCCACTCCTTAAATGTGACATACATTATACACGCATGCTGCTATCTGTTTTGTATCATGGACAGGCCGTTGTCCAAATTCAAGTTATTACAAACTTCTTTATTCACCTGTTTCAAATAATTGTATTTGACTTGATAGAATGTTAATACTATTGTCATGTCATAAATACAGTAATAGTTATCCGACCTTGCAACAACTAATATATACAATTTACAGTCCCACTATTTAACAGGTGAATGCAATAGCTCGTCTCTAGTTGAACGCGTATACATAGGCTTTTTTCGTAATGGCATCAAATTTAATGCACACATCTTTGTTTAGTGCCTCTTTACAAATAATGTTATTCACCTGTTACGAGTAATTGTATTTCAATAGCCAGAATGCGGTTTTTTTATATATACATTCTGTGTTTTTAGGTACTACAGGCCACAATGTTTGTCTTACCTAGCAATAATCTGAATAATGAAATACAATTATATTTGAACAGGTGAATTAAACAATTTGTAGCAGGGCACTTAATAACAAAGCTTAATGCATTACATGTGTTTAGATTACGAAAATGATATGTTTGAGTACATTTTGAAAATTTTCTATTTGTATTGTTTACTTTTTTTTAAATTCCGCTTGAACGCCTGCGAAGAAGAATATATCTATCATATTAAGTTGTAAAAGATGTTTTTGTACTTTTAATAATAATAGTAGTAATAATAATAATAGCCTAATAGTCCACTCCAAAAAACCCAAAATAAGAATTCTTTTTGCCCAAGGATCGTGAGCCCGGCAGCCACTGAGCAGCCCCAGATCGACGTTGCTGTATGCTTTATTATTGAACGCCAAACACGGAAGCAACAACTCCCATCTTTTAACGTCTTTTGGTATGACGCGGCCGGGGTTCGAATCCACGACCTCCGGGTTGTGAGGCGGACGCTTTACTGACTCTAAAGCCAACACTCCGGAGATACCAATTTGTGTTTTATTGATCGTAAACTTCGAGGAGTTAGAGCAAACCGTCTAGGTTGAAAACGATATTAAATCTATGAAAGTTGTACCTCAGGCATGCCTCCACCACCAAACCGACCGGATTTTCTTGCCATTCGGGGTAACGTCATTGTTGGTTCGGTCTGGTGTTGGTTTGGAGCCAGTTTCGTTTATGTGCCGAAGTATTACGACGCTGCGCAAGTCTTTTAACTACCAACAAGAATTAAAATGCTTCCTATCTGGTTCCGTGTATTTTCGTAAACTCATGTTCTGCGGCTAGGTATTTTTTTTAATACTTCACAGTTCACCATTTGTTTCTCGTTAAGCTACAGAATAAAAGAAGGGTTATAACTTGAAGATAAATTGTACCTACAATGCGACTTTAAATTCTTTTAATTGCATTTGTGCAATGGAATGTCTTGCATCACGAAGACGTTTTGAAAATACGTTCAATCCCTTCATTAGGTTTAACATACACATTAACATGATTTTGAATTGGTGAGGGATTTAGAAATCTCAACTCAAATTACTTGATATTGATTAAAAGAATGTATTTTACACAGTACCCCAATTCTCTTCCATACATTGTCTCTTCTAAAGTTATACAAATAAACGTATACTTTCTTCGACCAGTTATCATCATACCATCGGATTTTGTGGCCAAAAAATCTGATATTTCAACCTAACCTGCATTTACGACCTACATATGCCACGGGTCCTAAACCAGTGACATATCATGTAATCCATTCTGTCCAAAATTTTCCCTTGACACCAACCGAGAACCTTGGGCCAGTCTGAATATAAATTTCGCATTCGAGGAAGATAAAGCACACGTTTGGACTAAGACAAACGGTGCTATTGAATATGTTAATATGTGGCGTTATATCAATTTTCCGCCTTCCTTATCCCCGAGATGGGACATGGATTCCACACTTCAGTCCCACGCTTGGAATTCGATGCTGGCAAAAACAGAGAGATACGAGAGTTTGAATACTCCTGGGTGACAGGAATGACATTTAGATCGGAGTGCACCCTCATACGGAGAAAACACCGACCCCGGAGGCCGTGTTCAGACAACTAGAATTCTGATCCCGTGGATGTGTTGGAAATTGAAATTGCTTCTTACTGAAGTAAAAGAGGATTTCAGTTTAACACAGTACCAAAATCAAATCTATTACGATAAAAGGAAAGTAAATCCAAAACAACACCCACAAAATTAATCAATAAAATCTAATAATATGATCTATTATATACCAAACCAAATCAGTTATGTCAGAAGTATGTGGGCATATTTCTCCTAGACGGTATCAACATAACAACCTGTTTTTTCTGTAATATACACTGACAACTTCTTTTTAGTATGTTTGTAAAGAACGTGGCATAAAAGGTTTTGTTCTTTTTTTTTCAAAGGTTTAGAATCATAAACGACGCAAGTTTTAAGATTGATATCTCCCTGGTCAATTTTTTATGCTAAAAAACATTCTACTTTTTTCCCTAGATCTAACGTCATAACCTACCTCCAATCCTAACCAGCATGTTCATGCTAACCCTGAACTTAACGTGAAATCAAACTACCTAGCAAACACACCAAAACAACAAAAAATCTTGACGTTTTAAGAACGTCCTGAGAAAGTTAAAAATTAAAAAGTCAACCAGATTTGTTCTTTTTTGCTTGTTGTTGTGTGGTTGTTTAAAGATGTGAGAGGAGATTTTTTTTTTGTTTTAATCCAGAGAAAGTAATTTAGAATCTTGGGTTTATAGTGCCAAAGCCCTAAACTTGTATTACATTAGCATGGTGGGTAAAACTTGCTCAACGGGAGTGTAGTTATGTGTCCGACCAAATCATTAACAAACTTGTGTCAAAATTAAGTAATACTTCGGCCAATCCCAATCTCTGTTTACCAGAAGTTCAGCAACTGCCCAAGTTGGGCCTGTTATTACCTGAAGTTTATCTGACACATGATACTAGACAATATTTTACCCATTATTTCTTTAAAGTGACTGGGTAACATTGTTGAAGGTTGATGACAAAAATTGCTTAATTTTTGTATAAAATGTTACTTACAATATTCCTTCTACTGTACTAACCCCCTGACAGGCAAAAAATCCTGAAAAAAATTCTCAAACCACGAAGATATCTATGGTTTTCTTTAAAGGCGTCGATGGGAGGCAGTGATTAACAGTAAATTCTCCCAACCATTTTTGAATTTTCCCAACCGTTTTTCCATGAAAAAATACATAAAACAGGCTATAACAAATCTGTCAACACTTAAATGTCTGGAATGGAATGCAGAGCCATTTTATTGCTTTGTAAGATTTCCATTCACCTAAAATGTAACTAAATTGTTCTACAGATCTAGTTCTAGACCTCGTTGGGAGAATTAATACCATGAACATTTGTACCATGAATAATGGTCCATTTTCACTCAAATTTTCAGATAATTTAATTGTACATCTAGCATTGAAGTCACTACCTTAGAACCAGTATCTCTCATCTGAACAATGTTACCCAGTCCTTTTAAAAGTAGATGAAAAAATGAACAAATCTGTTTTCTGGAAACATTAAATGAAAGTGCCTCACGCTGAATGGGAAGAAATGTACGTGATGCTCATTAATAATGATAAATTCGGTATGGAAAATAAAAGTCATAAGGGGGATGATTAATTATTCATAGTTCTAATTTGTAGACATTACGAGGAACAGGGGAATTACCCCAAGTCATTAAGAGGTGGCCTACGTCATCAAACAAATCGCGATCATCTTTGCTGCTCACCGGATACTATGAATATAAATTTGAATTCTATCCGAATTATTGGACGCTTGTAAAATTCCGATAGCCTTGTCGATGGTTATTGAGAAACAGAAGAGTGGTGAGAATGAGAACTAATGGGAACGAGAAGGGAGAAGGATATATTTAAAAAATAGAGCGTGGGGTGCAGAAAAAAGAAGAACATAAAATAAAATCCATTTATTTGTTCTTTAGTTGTTATGCTTCGAAGTTTGTCCAAGAAGAAATGATGAAAAAGAATGGTACTCCTCTTTTGCTGATGTATTGTATTACCTTTTTTTCCCAAAAAGTTCTGAACACATTTTCGGAGAGATGCCTGATGGCTCTTTGAAGTCTATGTAAAAGAATAGCGAATATTAAAGAAAAATTGTCATATTTGAACAGATCATCAATCGACGGATTAGATTCAGCGTGATTTCCAATATAAAATGATTTTGTGATTATCGATTATCATTAAATACTCAGTGACAGCATTAGAATATTTGATTGTTCTAAATGATGATGTCGGTCATACTAGACTTCGAATATATGTGAACACGTTCTTTATATTGGATTAACGGAGAAAAAACGAAGCAAACTGTTCTCAAAAGATATTTTTGATGATATATCTACTTTGATGATACGATACTGAATT
This sequence comes from Hemicentrotus pulcherrimus, assembly GCA_003118195.1. Taxonomy (NCBI): domain Eukaryota; kingdom Metazoa; phylum Echinodermata; class Echinoidea; order Camarodonta; family Strongylocentrotidae; genus Hemicentrotus; species Hemicentrotus pulcherrimus. The sequence goes on along the minus strand of BEXV01002751.1, from coordinate 17,744 downwards.
GCATCAATATAAACACATACACTGTCGCTCATAAAGGTGGAATATTTTTTTTTTTATCCCAAATTATGGAATTATTTTAAAAATAATTTAAAAATAATAGATCTAGATAATAGTATACATTCTCAGATTTTATTGAATAATAATATGAAAATGTGTGTTTTGCGTGACTGCTTAAGCATGTGTATGATACTATGATTATCAACCAGGGGACCTATGCCCTTAAGTCATAAATGACAGTAATGAGGATTAATGCCCCACACAAGGGCACCTATATAGCACATCGACACAGTTTAATCCTGGGGCCTGACAGTTACGAGGCCATTACTTTGTTACTGAACCATGACTGTACGCAGCGGGGGCTAGGGTAGGGGGCAGTTTCCATAAATAAAAAAAAAACACACAGAAAATGCAATAAATTTTCAATAATTTATTATATTTTCCCCCGGTTCCCAACATTAAAAAATCTTCTGTGTCCATGCCTCGAGCTATAATGCATGGCCGTCCAGAGGATTTTTTTATTTTGGGGACCAAAACACACATTGGCAAATTGTTATTCTATAAAATCTGAGAATGTATACTATTTTCTAGATCTAATATTTTTAAATAATTTTTAAAATAATTCCATAAGTTGGGGTAAAACTAAAATATTCCACCTTTATGAGCGACAGTGTACATCAGATGTTTTATGATGAAAACAATTTGGAAAGGTACCAGCTTCCCCTTTCCAGCAATTAACGAGAATGGAAACAACCATTGTATTCAAATAATGTGTGAGTTATAGTGACTATAGGGTTTCAATGATTCATCGGCAGAAGACCAATAACTCTTTTTAACCCCGGGATTAAGGTAATTAAATCTGGTCGTTATATAAAATATGATATATGCCTACAGAGATATACCACTAGTTCAAATGAGAACAGGTCGACATGTTTCGAGTTTTACCAATCTGAGATGCTTGGCCCTACGTGTTATCAGTGTCTGTGATATGGTGTAATATTGAAGCCCTACAAAAATTGCGTTTCAAAATGATCATGAAGTGCTTCAAAAAGTAAAACTCTGTGTTTACCATACTCATTTTCCCCAATAGACTGTAGTGTTAAAAATACGCCAGAAAAACGGTTTTTCACATTTTGAATTCCAAAAATAAATATCTTGATAATCAGACAGGCGATCGGCTTTTAAAAGTCATGGGATTCCTGACTGACCTAATTATGATCGCTGCATGAGTTATGTACCCCATTATTTTTTGTTAAGAATCTGATGCAAAAATACCCAATCCCTTTAACACATATGGAAGTGTGCAGCATCATATAAATGTTACATGCCCTTTAATATATGTCAATTAAGCCTGCATTGCTTACATATATCCAGGATTAAAGACACTGGGACTTTATTATCGAATCGAGGATATCTACTCCGAACAACTATCCGATAGGACTGTTGTACTGTGATTACCGCCCGTCCCCATCACCACCACCATGCACCATCAACCACACCATCACCACCACCATGCACCATCAACCACACCATCTTCACCACCATGCACCATCAACCACACCATCACCACCA